>CM066031.1:18962921-19148085 GCA_033557465.1 Ichthyophis bannanicus
TACTGTTCCTGGGTAATAGGAAATATTACAGTGTACAGATGAGTAATACACTATTATTTAGCTGTACTCGGTATTCTCACATATGGAAAAACATACGTACTCACAGGTAAGCGATGCTATTCATTGGAGCCCAGGCGGGGAAATAAGGCATGTTGAAGTCAGGAAAGGGAGAATTACCATAGGGCCCAATTCTGTCACGCAAGTCCATCTCTTCTGTGCATCGGGTGTCTAGCCCCACAAGATCAGGAATTGCGAACAGTTCCTGCACGCTGCAGCCTGGGACAGCGATTCTGTCCAGCATGCAGGTGCAGGACTGCACCCGGTAACTCAGGGGGTTTTTTTTCAGGGCATTTAAATGGAGTCAAGACGCCATCAGAGCCAGTTAAAAGCATCAGTGCTGGCTGCCAACTAAAAAGCCAAATTCCCCACAGTCATACCCCCGATCCAGCCTCCAAAGTACAGGAGAGGGATGCGGGAACTGTACCATGGACCTTACAGCCCCTTCACACCCAGAATGTAAAAAACAAAACCAAATATCCAGGGGAGTTATTCAGACCATTTCACCTGCCCTGGACGTCCAGGGCCGACATTAGAATTGTCCCGGTATGTCCAGGGACGGGCAACCGCCCCGCTGCCTGCCCACTCGCTGACCCCAGGATGGACACGAATAGCTATGCATGTTTTAGAGTGACACCCATAGTGTTTATACAGGAGGCTGTGACACCATTAAGAGCCTATTGTAGAAACGGTGCCAGGACTGAATGTGTATAGTCTATCCACATGCCAGTGGGAGCAGTGATTTGAGAAAAACTGCACATTAGCAAAAAAACATAGAAAAAATAACCCTCAGATACTATTTATTTATTTATTTATTTCAATTTTTTATATACCGCGCTAGTTTACAATCAGCTCGGTTTACAGAGAACCCAAAGACCAGACCCCAGGCTGTTCGGTATGACATATAAACAGGAGGGATAAAATTGGATAAGATAAAATTGGCTACTCTGGCGGGAACTATCTACATAGAATATTGATCTGTTAAAATGGATATATGTGGGCGAGTAGCTTGTAAAAATTACTGATCCTTCTGTAGACAGGCAGGACAGTCCTGCCAACACCAGTAACCCGTCATCTGAAGCCCTCGGACACTCCCTTAGACTGTCTGATACGATAATTACTGCTACTACGAATATTTAACATTTATGAAGCACTACCATATCTGATACCATAGACAGCGCTTGTACAGGCATATAAGAGTGACAGTCCCTGCTCAGGTAGAGCTTACAATCTAATCAAGCTGAAAAACACATAGAGCAAAATTCTAGTTAGGGCAAAACCAGGTTGGTTGTCTCCCATTACTACTAATAGTACTACTGTGCAGTGCTATTTAAAACTACATTACACTGGGCATCAGGTTACAATACATTACATAACATTACCATAAACATCAGGTTACAATACATTACATTAAGGGTTAAAAATACAGGCAGGCTATGCATCATGGGGTCCAACAGTTACAACACATCATGGTAGATACTTGGAGGAGCGTACATGGGTGACGTTTTGTGTGGATTCTGCTGCATCTGGCCAGTTCTTTGGGTGGAATGCAGCTGGATAGTGAGGGGGAGGAGGGAGGCCAACGCGGCACCTTCCACAGTGCCCAACTCCTAAGGGCCACACCAAATGGAGTTGGCTTTGGGCGTGGCCCTTAGGCGCGAGGGCCCACCAGACGCCCGGGCACGGCCAAGGATAAGCTTGTCTCTGTCAATTCTGGTGGCTGGGTTTTTACTTCTTGTTCTGTTTTCTTCGGCCTGATGTGGCCAGGAAAGCGGTGGGGAGCCAGGGAGGAGCCTACCTGCCTGCTCCCTTCCCCAGTCGCCGCGATTGGGCCGGTTGGGCCATGGAAGGTCCCCCTGTGGGGGGGGGGGTTGGCCACCGTGTGATGTTATATCTAAGTTGGCCAAACAGGTGTTGATAAGGGGGAAAAAATGCAGAACCTTAGCCCTAGTAGTAAAGAACAACATGAGAATGTAGGTCTGGGGGTGCCTGTGTACCACGATCAGGAGGGGACTGGGAGTTTCGTCGCTGCTCCTACTTTGCCTATGAGGTACACCCAGTAAGGGCCAGGGATGGTATTTGGAGGCGGTGGGGAGCTGTAAGAACATAAGATATGACCATTAGTATGGGGTTCAGATCCAAGGCCCATAATGAGCCCAATGTATACCTGGGGTATTGCGAAGAGGGGTGAAGCCTACCTTCGAGTGTTCCCCTCTATCCTAAACTTAATTTAATGGTACTCTAAATACTTCTACTATCTTTCTTTCTTTCTACAATTGTTATCTGCCTCTATAATCCTTCCAAGTTTAATTGAATCTTTTTTCTTTGTACTTTTTGCAATAGTTATGTGTTATAACTGTAATCATTTTACGAAATACCTAGGGGTGTAGAAACACAAAGCTTGGTTAAATAAATCAAATTGAAAATAGCATCTGCTTCGCAGCGGGTTGATTCTTGCCACAAATTGTTTGGGAATCGGCTAGGAAGGATTTGGATCTAAGGGTGGGGTATGCGGGGGGGGATGGGCTGTTCGGGTTTTGTTGGTCATGGTGGCAAGTTGGCCGGTGTCTTCAATAATAGGGTTGTCCAGAGGGAATTGGAAGTGTTGGCAGTGGTTTAATTAGGTGATGGTGTAGCCGCCTTCCAGTACGCCTTATACGTTGCTTTGTTGGTGGCAACTATAAATTGCCAACGTCTATATATGCTTTTTTTCCTAGAGATATCAATGTCCCTATTGTGGAAGTGGGGTGGGGAATACCCACATTTTTTAATTTCTATTAGGCCTGCCGATTCCACTCTCTCTCCCTGCCCGTGGGCCACCCTTGAACATCTAAACATACTACGCATCTCCAGGTTTACATAGCTCGCCTTGGGTTGTTAAAAATGGCATTTACATCATGTGGTGTCCAATCTCTACATGCAAATGCCTGTTCCCTTTACACGTGGAAAAGGCTTGTAACTAAAATAACCCCCCATTATCCATGCAGGTACCCGCCTCAGCATCTAGGCCGTGAGGACCATGGTTCCTGATGCTGGGAAGTTAGCTGAGCTCCGCTGAAGCTGCATGATGGAGGGTTTAGGGAACTTTCCTGTTCAGAGCAGATGGGGAAGAGGTTCTCAACCTTCTCAGTATGTGGTTGCAGAGAACACGACTCAGTTAGTCTGCGAGGACGTTGTCTTTTCCAGCCAGATACATGACTCTGAGAGTTATCTCATGTGAGATGGCTCAGTTCCCCATTCTGACAGTCTCTGACACAGGAAAGTAGGAATCCCGTTCTTTCTCGCTTGTCACACGGTACATAGCTGCTTGATATGAGCAGAGATACCAAGGCTGAACCATCCCAGAGAGTGAACTGCAAAGAGTGAGAGCTTTTCTAATGGTGTATCCACTGTATAAATCTAGAAAGATTTAAATGTAATATTGCTTTCCAAATGTAAAAGAAAAACAGCATAAAATATTTGCTTGCCTTTGGAGCTCTGAAAGGATATAAACATAGGGGCGGCAATATGGGTAAATTCTCTGAGCTGAAAATTGCTCTTCACTCAATGGCTAAAACTTTGTGCTGAGGTTTCACAGCACCTGGACTGGCGCTGGGGGAGGCCAGTACAGAGGAAGCTGGGCTCGGATTTCTTCTCAGTGTCTGGGCACTGATACTGCAGCTCTAATGCTTGAGGGAAGGGGCTCAAAGAGTGTGAGAGTGAGAGCCTTCAAATGAGGGGACACACTCCTATCGAGTGAGACTTGGCACCTCTGTAGGAGGGTGTGCATGGAAAAAAAATTCTGGTTTATTTCCAGATCTTTTTTATTTATTTCTTTTGGCTAATTTTTTGGTTTATTTCAGTTTGTTTCAGAATTAATGCTTGGAAAAATTAGATTAACAAAAGAAAAACAGTTAATGTGAACGAAGCAATTTTATATTCATTCGATAAATAAACAGAAAAGAAATCCCAAGATGGGTCAGACTTAGTGCATCCTGTTTCTGCCAGTTGCTAAACTGGGTCACAAGCACCCAGCAGATCCCATAATGCATACCTGATCTTGATGACTAATTTCACCAGTGTGCAGTGGCTCTCCCAGGTCCACCCACATAATAATATTTAATGAAGCTTTTTCTCCAAGAACTTGTCCAAATCTCTTTGCTACTGTAGATTCTTAAATAAAAGGAGAAACAGAAAAGGAAAATAGATGATGCCTTTTTATTGGAATAACTTAATGCATTTTTGGACTAGCTTTTTAAGGTTAAAACCTTCTTCAGGTCAGGACAGTCCCTTGACCACATCCTACGGCAACAGATTTCACAGCTTAATTATGTGCTGCGTGAAAAAAATATACTTTCCACAATTTGTTTTCAATTTGTTTCTCAATTGGTTTCATGAAATGTCTTCTAGGGGGGTTTTTGTTGTTGGAAAAGATTAAATACAGTAACTGTTCCCTGTTACTGTTCCACCCAACTCATGATTTTATAAACTTCTGGCCTCTCCTCTTGTTCATCTTCTCCAAGCTGAAAAGTCCTAGTCTGTTTAGCTTCTCTTCATAAGGAAGGTGCTCCATGTTCTTTATCATTTTTTTGCCCATCTCTGAACCTTTTCTATTTCCACATATCCTCTTTAAGAGCATAAAAAACATGATATGCTATACTGGATTAGACCGAAAGTTCATGAAGCCCAGTATTCTGTTTCCAGCAGTGGCTAATATAGGGCACAAGTACCTACCAAAAAGTCCATGATGCTTATTCCCAGGCTCTCTTTACTAATGGTTTATGGACTTTCCCTCCAGGAACTTGTCCAAACCTTTTTTAAGCCCAGTTACACCAACAGCTTTCACTACATCCTCCGGAATGAATTCAAAGATTGATTATGCATTGAGTGAAAAATATTTTTTTCCAATTAGTCCTAAATGTGCTACATTGTAACTTTGTTGCATGTCCTCCAATCTTTGTAGTTTTTGAAGGAGTAAGCAACCAATCTATGTTTACTGCTCTGCGCCACTTATTTTAAAGACCTCTATATATTCAAAGTTGAAGAGTCCAATTCTTCTGTTCTTAGGTTCTTATATAGGGTGGTTAATTGTCAGAAGACAAATTTCTACCTGGAAAAAGCCTTTGAAAACTTTATAACTTTGTGTATCTGTAAGCACTATGTGCATACTTTTCCCTGTGTGCATTTCAGCAAATACTCAAAATGAAATCAAAGTGTGCACATCTTTCCATTTTAAAAATGACCCCATGGAATTTATGCGCTTACCTTTACAGCCACTCTTTGGCACACCCAGTTTTTGGGATTATTTTACACAATTATACATATGTTTTCAAAGGTATCTACATAAATGCAAGCCCCTTACTAACCCAGGTTCAGAGAGGCCTCTGCTCAGTTAGGATAAGTTTAAACATATCTACAGGCTGTACGGGTGTAACTTGTCCCACAAATCAGGAGTTTTATAGATGTATCGTAGTGAGAAAATCCTTTTTATCTGCATGTTAAGCATGCTGTACATCCAGAAATGGCTCATATTCCTCATCTGCCCTCCAGTCCAGTCAGACAAGCTAAGCAGTGAAGGAAATTTGCAAGGTCGGGCCAGCTACCAGCAACCCAGGCATTCACCTTGGGCAACAGCTTCTGGGAGGAGGAAGTAGCAAAGAGCCGGCACAGTGACCTAGTGGTTGGTGCAAGTTATCTCAGACCAGAGGGCCAGGGCTTCAAATCCCCCTAGCAGACAGCAACCTTGGGCTGGGGGGACTGGGGTTTTTAGTTCTAGAGGTGTTCCTTGTAGCCTTGGGTAAGCCACTTAACTCTCAGGTACAAAACATAGGGGGGTGTTTACTAATCGGCAGTAATGGAGCCACAGCTCCGATATCGCAGAGTCTGCTACCGCCATTTAATAAATACCCCCCATAGATTGTGAGCCCTTCAGGGACAAGAGAAATATATATATTTATATATATATATATATATATATATATAGTACCTGAATGTGCAGCACTTTGACTTGTAGAAAAAGCAGTACATAAGCCTTGATAAGTAAATAAATAACAGTCAAAGCAAAGCAATGGAGCCTAATAGCCACACAAAGTCATCAGTGCATGCTTTAACCTGCAGGAAGAATGGGCAATATGCAAATAGTCGAGTTAGCTTTACAAGTGGCTTTTGAAATGCTCCTCATTATGCATATATTTACAAAAAAAAGTTTAATATTTAAACATGTGATGTCCAAAAATGCATTTTTCTTGCATTGTTCTTAGGGGATAATGTTTGAGCTGATAAACACATGAGATTAGTAATCAAAATCTTGGGGGGGGGGGGACTTGGGGTCTAAAAGACCATTTGCAAAAGAGCGCAGTGCTGAAGTTTTGCCTAGGGCACCTAATACACTTGCAACTGCCCTGCAATTATGCACATCACCTGAAATTCCTATTAATGACTCTTCACATGAATAGTTCGAGGACACCTCTGCTAACCCATGGAATTTTCTAACTATCAAAGAACCAATGATGTTATTGTGTGAGCCCAGAAAATTCATTTCCTGGATCATTAGTAGCATTCCATAGTCATTAATGCATCATTAATGTCTTCTATTTGTATCCTGCAGAGAATCAGGCCATACAGGAACAGAAGAAGGAGGAGAATCGAGAAGAACCTCCTGTAGAAATGGAACAATCAGGAAATGTCTCTGAGAATATTTCCCATAGGACTGAGAGGAGAAACACAAGGAACTGCCAGGAATCAGAGAAGGAGCACAGAAACCCGGCAGGAGACTCACCGGATGGAGTCACTGAGTGTGAGAGAAGTGACAGGGAGCTCACAAACATCCCTGAGCCCCAGAGACACCAGAGGGCAGAGAGATCCTTCCAAAATAACAGCAGTGATCAAATGAATTCTAAATGCCACCAGGAAGGGAATAAAGGGAAGAAATCCTTTCTGTGTGGCACCAGTGGAGAGAGTTTTGATAAGAAATATCATTTATTATTGCATCAGAGGACATACAATGGGGAGAAACTGTTTAGATGCTCTCAGTGTGGAAAATATTTCAAACAGAGGTTAAGCTTGAAATACACCAGAGAATTCATGCTAAAGAGAAACCATTTCCCTATATTGAATTTAGCAAAGGTTTCTGTCATAAGGGACTATTAATTACAAACCAAAGAACCCACACTGGAAAAATGTCTCTGATCCACAGTGGAAAGAACCTTTTACATGTACCGAGTGCAATAAGAGTTTCAGTTATTTATCAATCTTAAAAACCCATCAAATGATCCACAGTGGAAAGAAGCCTTTTACATGTACCGAGTACAATAAGAGTTTCACTCAGCCATCACATCTTAAAAGTCATCAAATGATCCACAGTGGAAAGAAACCTTTTACGTGTACTGAATGCAATAAGAGTTTCACTCAGTCATCGAGTCTTAAAAGCCATCAAATGATCCACAGTGGAAAGAAACCTTTTACGTGCACTGAGTGCAATAAGAGTTTCACTCAGCCATCGCATCTTAAAAGTCATCAAATGATCCACAGTGGAAAGAAACCTTTGACGTGTGCTGAGTGCAATAAGAGTTTCACTCAGTCATCGAGTCTTAAAAGCCATCAAATGATCCACAGTGGAAAGAAACCTTTTACGTGTACTGAATGCAATAAGAGTTTCACTCAGTCATCGAGTCTTAAAAGCCATCAAATGATCCACAGTGGAAAGAAACCTTTTACTTGTACTGAATGCAATAAGAGTTTCACTCAGTCATCGAGTCTTAAAAGCCATCAAATGATCCATAGTGGAAAGAAACCTTTTACGTGTACTGAGTGCAATAAGAGTTTCACTCAGTCATGGACTTTTAAAAACCATCAAATGATTCACAGTGGAAAGAAACTTTTTACGTGTACTGAGTGCAATAAGAGTTTCACTCGCCCATCAAATCTTAAAGCCCATCAAATGATCCACAGTGGAAAGAAACCTTTTATGTGTACTGAGTGCAACAAGAGTTTCACTCGGCCATCGCATCTTAAAAGTCATCAAATGATCCACAGTGGAAAGAAACCTTTTACGTGTACTGCGTGCATTAAGAGTTTCACTCATTCATCGACTCTTAAAAACCATCAAATGATCCACAGTGGAAAGAAACCTTTTATGTGTACTGAGTGCAACAAGAGTTTCACTCAGCCATCGCATCTTAAAAGTCATCAAATGATCCACAGTGGAAAGAAACCTTTTACGTGTACTGAATGCAATAAGAGTTTCACTCGCCCATCAAATCTTAAAAGCCATCAAATGATCCACAGTGGAAAGAAACCTTTTATGTGTACTGAGTGCAACAAGAGTTTCACTCAGCCATCGCATCTTAAAAGTCATCAAATGATCCACAGTGGAAAGAAACCTTTTACCTGTACTGAATGCAATAAGAGTTTCACTCAGTCATCGAGTCTTAAAAGCCATCAAATGATCCACAGTGGAAATAAACCTTTTACGTGTACTGAATGCAATAAGAGTTTCACTCAGTCATCGAGTCTTCAAAGCCATCAAATGATCCACAGTGGAAAGAAACCTTTTATGTGTACTGAGTGCAATAGGAGTTTCACTCGCCCATCAAATCTTAAAACCCATCAAATGATCCACAGTGGAAAGAAGCCTTTTATGTGTACTGAGTGCAACAAGAGTTTCACTCTGCCATCGTATCTTAAAAGCCATCAAATGATCCACAGTGGAAAGAAACCTTTTACATGTACTGAGTACAACAAGGGTTTCACTCATCACATTGCATCTTAAAAGCGATCAACTGATCCACAGTGGAAAAAATTAGCAGTAAATTTAAGAAACTGAGATAATACTCCACATACCTTGGCTTAGAAGTGAGGTTCATGACTATCATGGTACGCGCAAAACTCATCCACACAATTGATTTGAATCATATGAAATAAAAACTGGGTTGACAGAGTACATTAAATTCACCATGAAAATCTGGCAAGCTATATTGTTTTTGAAGAATAAGGATGGTTAGTTCATCATGCCTAACATCAAGATCAGGGAGATTCCCTGTTACCACTTCTGTATTGTATGGCGTTCAATCCAATGAGTACTCTCATAAATTCTTTGTGATATGGAGTTAACCTGAAATCTAAAGATGGCCATGGCCCAATGGTGACATCACACTATTTGTAGATGACCTGAAGCTCTGAAGTTCTAATGACCAAGAATTAGTAGAATTCCATGTATTGAAAAGCTTCTTGGGAGGAGGTGATGTCACCTAGCACGATGGATGCCTGAGCGCTCTGCTCTGGAGCCATTCCTGATCAACAGTGAAAAAACATCTTCCAAGCAGCACCGATAACGGCTTGTACATGGCCTCCGAGTACTCTGGCCAGTGGGAGCAAGATAACGAGGGGGAAATCAGTGGACCTGCAGGAATAAGAATATGCGGGTGCCTAGTGGGGACAGTGGAGAGAACAAATTGGTGACGAGTGGGCCATAGCAACCCGAGGAGACAGAGCGCATGGAATGGGAGACACCCGCAGCCAATTTAGAAAAAGGAGAAGGTACCATTCAGGGCATAACTCGAACCAAGATCCGGGGAATGTTTTTTTTCCCCCTTTACATAGCATCTAGTAACATACATAAATACTCTTGCATGTAAATATCAACATTCAACTGGTGTACAGTTTTCCCCCTATATTATATTCAACTAACAATATTGCTAAGTAACTCCACAACCTCCCCCGAAACATTTGCATAGAAACCTACTTAAGCAGTAAACCCGTTAAAGCCATTCATCTACCGTACAAATGCCCGTGAGGCAGTTCTAAGCCCACAGCCCTACTTATCCACCCTACCCCAGTTCCCTCTCTCCCCATCCTGCAAGTACACCAATACTTTCCGCCAAGCCCTATCAAACTTGGGCCTCTTTTGTTTTCGTAATGCTGTTAATTTCTCCATTAGGTAAATTCGCCTTAGCCGATCTTCACAGTGTGCCACCCGCGGCGGCTCCTCCTGCTTCCACCGATAGGCTATTTCACCTCTGGCCGCACTGAGACATGCTAATATTTGCTTCCTATTCTCCCTTGGGCCCCCTTTCCTCCACCATCCAAACAAGAAAACTTTGGCATTCCTCTCTATCTCGTCACCCACCACCCGTCTTATCCACCTCTGAATTTCATCCCAGAATATCTGGATCTGTGGAATTCCCACCAAATATGATACATTGTGTCCTCCTCTCCACACTGCCTTCAGCAGCCCCTTGATGCCGTCTGATACATTTTATTCAAACGCACTGGGGTATAGTACCACCCCATTAACACTTTGTGCCAGTTTTCCCAAACAGCAATGGAAATTGTCAAATGGTGACCCTGTTCCAGAATGGCCTTCCACTGACCAGTCTCCAAGTTCCTCCCCATCTCCCTTTCCCACGCCCTTATATAACCCAATTTCTCCTCCCCTTGCCCTTCTCGTATTGCTCTATACAAGGCCATAATTAGCCCCCTAGAACTCTTTTTCCCCTACCAAATCACTTCCAGTTCAGTAAATTCTCGTGCTAACCCCTCCTTCCCCAACTTCCCTTTCAAATAATGTATCACTTGACCATAATGAAACAACTGCCCAGGCCCTAAATTATATTCTTCCTTAAATCTGCAAACGGGACCCACTCCCCCCCCCCCATCGATAAATTAGTAAAACCATTGTAAACCTTTACTCTCCCATTGTTTATAAACCCCTCCCTCTCTTCCTGGGGTAAAGTCTCCCGTGTAACACAGTCATTGCATTATCGAGAAGCTCGATACCCCCTTCCCTCCTTCCCGTCTTCTCACTCCATCCCATATGGCTAAAACACGCCACGTGTAGGGGTTTTCTAAGAAACCCCCACTCCTGTCCTTTGCCATAGTCCATGGCATGACCTCAATTGGTCCTTCCTTCCACCCCTCCCCTTCCATATCTACAAATATTTTCCTTTCCCCTCCCTCTCTCCAGTCCATTAAATGCCTAATCTGGGCTGCTCTATAATAGGCCTGGATATCTGGAACCCCTAATCCCCTTTCCCCCTGAGATCGGTAAAGGACCTCCCGCGCTATTCTTGGAGGCCGTCTTTTCCATATGAAGTGAAATACTTTCCCTTGAATCTCCCTTAAATGCCTCTCAGGGTTCTCCACAGGGAGAGCCTGAAAGTAATATAACATCCTGGTTATTAAATTCATCTTGACCGCTGCAATACGGCCCAACCAGGAAATCTCCATATCCATCCAACCCCGTAAATCCTGGGCCACCTGTTTCCATAATTGGAGGTAATTTGCCCCATATAAAAGCTGTGGCTATGCCGTGAGATATACCCGTAAATACTTAATCACTTTCTTTGCCCATTTAAAGGGATACCTCTCCTTTAACCTGCCTATCTCCACTACCCCTATGTTAACATCAGTGCCTCTGTCTTTTCCATACTGTTCTGTCACTTCTAAGACTGTTCCTAATGTCACCTCTGGCTGCGTTAGTGTTAATAAAATATCATCTGCAAACAATGATATCTTATGCTGCCTCTCTCCCACCCATACCACCTTAATCCTCTCGTCCTCCCTTCTCCTCTGTGCCAAAGGTTCCATAGCCAAAGCAAAAAGCAAGGGCGATAAAGGGGATCCCTGCCATGTACCTCTCTGAAGGGAAAAAGCTTCTGAGTACCGACCATTAATTCGTACCCTCGCCTGTGGCCTATCATACAAATCTCTCACCCAGGTGACATAGTTGTCCCCAAACCCCATCCATTACTGCAAATAGATATTCCCAACCCACCCGATCAAATGCTTTTTCCGCGTCAATAGACAGCACCATCGTACTATCCTTGCCTTTATGTGCCCCACAAATTGCCTGTAACACTCTCTTGATGTTGTCCGGCGCCCGCCTACCATTAATAAACCCTGTTTGATCTATGTTGACAAGAGTAGGCATTCCCTGACCCAATCTATTCACTAGTATTTTTGCCAAAATCTTCACATCCGTGTTCAATAGCGATATTGGGCGAAACGACCCACAATTCAGCGGATCCTTCCCTGCCTTTGGTATTAAGTTATACCAGCTGTCAACATTCCCTGTGATAGTGCCCCTCCTTCCCTACAATCCCATTATACAATTTCCCTAGAAAATCCGCCAAGTCCTCCCGGAAGGTCCTATAAAACAAATTAGGCAAGCCATCCAAGCCTGGAGTTTTCCCCAGTGACATTTCCTTAATCACCTTCTCAATTTCCCCTATGGAAATGGGTTCCTCTAGACTGGCCCCCAAATCCTTTCCCACTTTTGGAAGTTCCACTGATCCCAAAAATTCCCCTATGGAGGCCATTTCCCCTCCCCCCCTTTGGGAGTACAGCTCTGCATAGTACTGCAAAATCTAGCCGCTATTTGCTTTTCGCCCCTCAGAATTGCCCCATCCTGACCCTTAATTGTATTATTGCATTCCTTACCTCCCTTTTTTTTAAGTTTTCTCGCCAACAGTCTCCCAGCCCTATCCCCCCATTCATAGAACCTTTGTTTTACTCGCTCCATCTGATAAGCAATGGCTTCTAATTGTAACTCGTTTAACTCCAAGCGCAATTGATTTAAATATTTCAGTTTCCTTCCTGACCTCGTCCTATTGTACAGCGTTGTGGCCTCCTTAATTTCAACATGCAATTTGTCCTCCCTTTCTTTTCTACCCTTCTTGTATTTAGCAGCCCACATAATCAACCTCCCCTGGATTACCGCTTTCATTCCTTCCCACACACTAGTCTCCCACACTTCTGTATCATTCAGCTGCCAATAATCCTACAAGCTTTTCTTGATGTCTTTTACTACTTCGTCCCTTCGGAGAAGACTCTCATTCAACCTCCAAAATCTGATACCTCCCTCTCCATTCCCACCCTGTATGTCAACCCAGGTCGGGGCATGATCTGACCATGTAACATTTCCAATCTCCACTCCCCGCACTCTGGTCCCCCACAGTTTATCTATCAGCAAGTAATCTATCCGACTATAAGTTTTATGTGGATGTGAATAAAAGGTGTACTCCCTTCCCTCCTTGTTATGTTCCCTCCACATATCTAACACGTGGAACTTCCGAAGTATCCCCTTCACTAATCTCCTACTCCAGGCTTTCCCTTTACCCCTCCCCCCCCATATCTGCCTATCCCATTCTGAACATAAGAACATAAGATATGCCATACTGAGTCAGACCAAGCTCCATAAAGCCCAATATCCTGTTTCCAACTGTGGCCAATCTAGGTCATACGTACCTAGCAGCTTCCCCAAAAGACACAGGTTCCACAATGCTTGTACTGGGTCAAGCACTGATAACCTGGGTCCCTTCTTAATAATGGTTTATGGACCTTTCCTCCCGGAATTGTCCAAACCTTTTTTAAACCCAGCTACACTAACAGCCTTTACTACATCCTCCGGTAACAAATTCCACAGTTTGATTACACGTTGAGTGAAAAAATATTTTCTTAGCCTTAAATAGTTTACCCTGTAGCTTCATTGCATGTCCCCTAGTCTTTCTATATTTTGATAACGTAAACAATCAATCTACGTTTACCCGTTCCACTCCGTTCATTAATTTATAGACTTCTATCATATCTCCCCTCAGCTGTCTCTTTCCCAGGTTAAAGAGCCCTAACTTTTTTAGCCTTTCTTCATAGGAGTATCCTTCCATCCCCTTTACCATTTTGGTGGCTCTTCTCGTAACCTTTTCCAATAACGCTATACCCTTTTTAAGGATATAGCGACCGATAATTTGGATATAGGGATCAATATTTTGGCACTGAATGCAGTGCCAAATTAAAATCTCGCCCAACATGAGTTTCCCCTGCACCGCCCGTTCCAATAATCCTCTCACTTTTTTCCAAAATGGAACTTGCCCCCCATTAGGTGCATACAGATTTACTATCGTTACTTTCTCCCCGCTCAAGCCAGCGGGGGCTGCTGGAGCAGAAGAGTTTGAAAAAATTTAAGGAATATCTTGGGTTTGCGGACATTTGGAGATGTAGACATTCAGAGTAGCGTAAATATTCATTCTACTCCCATTCCTATGGGACATACAGTCGATTGGATATGATCTGGACTAGTGGAAGCTGGATTTCTAAGGCTAGGACCATAGAGCAGGGACCAATAACCTGAACAGACCATGCCCCCATTAGTGTTACATTTGACACTGGAGATCGAGATGAAGGGGTTAAATTCTGGCGGTTAAATTTCTCTTTTAGATGAGAAAGCACAGGTAAATAAAATACATAAAACTATACAGGAATACGTCTGTTTTAATTTGAATGGAGAAATGGGCACCGTTTGGGAGGGGCTGAAGACTGTCACTAGAAGTCACCTCATCAATATTGCAGCCCAGGCCAAGAGGGAGAGGAGGAATTCTGAAAAGCAGAAATTTCAGTTAAATTGTAATCTGTTCTCTTCAATTTGTTCCATGTAACTGTTCCACTGTTTTTGTTCTTGTTATCTCCAGTTCTATGTGAAATATTTGATTACTCATGTTATTTGTAAACTGCACTGATTCCAAAAAGTATGGTATATAAAAAAATAAATAAATAAAACAAACTCTTAGAAAAAATTGTGGAGTTAGAGGGGAGGCAACAGAGTGATTGTGATCCATAATTAATATCTGAATTGATTAAACTGTGGGGAGAATTGAGCAGATTGCGGGCTCAAGAAATTGCACACTGGTTAGCCGTGTTGCAGCAAGCACATTTTGAAGGGGGTAATAAGTCTGGAAAGATTCTGGCTAGCCGGCTGAAAGCCAAAAGGCAGGTGGCCTACATAAGAGGTATTCGGAACCACAAAGGGGGGGGGATGGTACATTGACTGTCTGAAATTAGTCAGGTCTTTAGAGAATGTTATGAGAGCCTATATAAAGTGAAATATCAGGGGGAAAAGAGAGAGAGGTCTCATTTTTGAATGGCTGTAATCTAAGGAAGCTGGGGCGGAGTAGGAGGAGAGAATAGGATGGGAAATCAGTGAGGAGAAGGTTCAAGCAGCCATTAAGATCCTCAAGTTGGGTAAGGCCCTGGAGTTAGATGGCTTCACTGCAAATTTTATCGCTTAATGCAAGACCAAATTACCCTGGTGTTAACTAAAGTCTTTAATGGGGTGCTCCAAGGGGAGGAGATCCTGAAGTTGATGGAAAAAGCGGGTATCACAGTCCTACCTAACCGGGCAAGGATAACACGGCCTGTGGATCATATCAGCCAAACTCTCTAATTAACCTTGATGCTAAAGTACTGGCCAAAGTGCTAGCTAATCTTTTAAGGGGTAGTACCTAAATTGGCACACAAAGACCAAACGGGGTTTATGATGGGGCGACAAGGAGGTGACAACATTCAGAAACTATTAAATATTACCTGGGACCTACAGAGGTCAGGAGAACAAGCAGTATTTGTTACGTTGGAAGCTGAAAAAGCATTTGACCAGGTACAGTGGCAGTTTATGTTCCAGGTTTTAGAATGAATGGGCCTGGGGAAGAATTTTCTAAAATGGGTAAAAGCACTATATGCTGTCACAGCCTGTCCCAGTGGCAGCGTGCAGAAGGGAAAGGGCAGACACTTATTGTTGTTTGAAGAAGGAAAAACTTTTCTAGACCAGGTGCATCATGGTCTTTGTAGTCCCACTTCATAAAGAAATAGTTGTGAGCCTTGTGCAGGGTTAAACATATACAGTTTTTATTCCCTTTGTTGCGCAAAGGTTCTCCAGGAAGACAAAACAGAATGTACCTTACTTCAGGTTTATGCCAAAATATTTACAAAGTCAGTCACTGTTACAGGCGTTGCACAGTTCTTTGCATTCAAACAGGTTTTCAACACCAAGAGGAAAAACAAACACAAAACTTCTTCTTTCAGGTCAACAAAAGCAAAAAGATATGTTAAAGCATGTCCTGCTTGTTATCACTCTGAGAGACTCTACGCTCTTGGCAACACAAAGTGAGCAGTCCATCGGGTGTTCTAACAGCAACGGCTCTGGTTCTGTCAACTCTATTTGCATAGGTTCCTGTTCAGCCATGGTGTCAGCTAGTCCTGAGCTTTCCCTGGATGAGACAGGTTGTAGTTCAGTAGCTCTATCCAATATTCTCCAGCCTTGCTGGTCTTGGTTTTGCAAATAACTGCTATGGCTTTTTACTATGCCTCTCTGTAAAGGTTTGTGATAAGGAAGCTTATCATAGCTCAGGAAGGAGCTATAGTAGAGGTGAAGTGACTCTGAACAAGCAACCTGTCAGTTCTGGTAGAAATAAGAAAACAGAATTTTTCCATAAAAGACTACCAGTCCCAGAATGCACCAGGTTTCCAACAGCCATTAGAGGAGCTGAAGTGGGGAAACGTGTGTTCAATCAGGAGGGCTATGAGGTAATCCCCAAGCACTCATCTCCAAGGGCAGGGCCTGATTCAGCACAGCTGCGCTGTGCTAGGGTGGAGCACTCATCTAAGCAGAATAAAGGTAGAGTTTATTCTACAGAGAATCATCTTCAGTATCTTGGAGATCTTCAGTCTCTTGAGGATCATCATCAGCAGAAGCCAGAGCGGATGGACAGAGAGAGCAAGAAACCCTTTGGAAGAAAGAAGAGAAAAGCATTTGGGAGGTCTAAAGGAATCCATAGCAGTACGTATACTGGGAAGCATTCCAGAGGCAAGCATACACCATTGGACTGGGGAAAGCCAGAGGAGTGGTGCTGCAGAGCCAGGAATACCCAGACGGTACCTGTGAGGGAGACGGCTGCACTTGGAAGGGACCCTAAGACCTGTGCCAGAAGGTATGTGAAGAGAGATCCAGTGTCCAGGGATCTGGATTGGAAGGCTGGACATAAAAACTGGACTACATACTGGTCAGGCTATTTAGAGAGGAACTCTTAACAGCAATGGAAGCTCAGGTATGAACACTGATCTATGCCCTAGCTATACCCTTGAAAGGCAGCAGGGAAACAAGTATTCTCCTGAGAGTGCTCCATTGAGAAATTCCTCTGTGCCAATCCATGATATTGAACCCATGATTGTTGAAGAAGGGGGAGAGGTTGTAGATGCAGGCTGTGAATACATGGATTGCTCTCTGTCTAAACTCCTGTGGTAATTTGCTGTTACAAAATACAACAACCATCACAAAGAAATACAAACTTGTTCTTTAATCTACTCAGAAAAGCTCCTGAGTAGGATTTGAGCCACGCAGTAGAAAGTAAGCCAGCTAAGGGGTTTCAGCTGGGTAATTGCTAGCAATTGAGCCTTACCTAATTGCTTGTGAGCTCTGAAGGGGTCACTTCTGAGTCTGTGTGTGAAGATATAAGAAGTTAACCCTGAAAAGAACAGTTTTTCCCTACTTTGTGGGTTTTGTTTGTTGTTTGAAGCACTGCTAAGAAAATATTAGCTAGAGCCTACAGAAAAGACCTTTTTGTTACCATCCAGGTCTTTATTCTTTGATTTGATTGCCTAACAAGTTCAGCTGTTGTTTTCCTGATTTTGTTTTTTTCTAAGTATAACACTGAAAGCAAGTATCCTGTTTTATGTGCTACCAAGTATATCTGTGTTGGGAGAAATAACCCCATAAATAAATATCTTATTGGCTTTACACTCAAGCAAGCACAACTAATTTATTGTGAACGGCTGAGTCTGGTATGAATGGACTACATTTCCCACAATCCCTTGCAAGTCATATTAATATTTGCCTTTGCCAAGACTGTGGACATTCTCACCCAGCGCCCCCGTTGACAGGTTTCAACAGCCTTTCCCAGCCTTGTTTCCTATCAGTAAGGCTCTCTGGGTTATAAGCTTCTCTAGGACCTGGCTCACGTCTTGGAAAGGAAATATAACTGTACCTTGGATCTCTGAGACGTGCGCTGCTGGCATTCCTTTTACCAGGCACTCTCCTTCTATCCCCGTCTTCCCTGAAGACTGGTTCCTGGAGCTTTCTGGAATGGGCTTGTCCTCCCTGGAACTTTGCTCTTCCTTGCAAGTACTCCAAGCTTCTCTGCCTTTCAGTATGTGAGGTTCCTCTCTCAGGACCTCTCCTCCCAGTATAGGTGAGTTCTTTCTCAGGTCCTCTATCAGTTCCTCTCTGAACTTGAGATTCTCTCTCCTCCTGTGGTCGGCTTTTCTGACCTCCTGGTCCTCTCTTCTGACCTTCTGGTCCTCTCAGCTTTCTTCCTTCTGACCACTGTTTATAAAGCCGTTTCTCCACTGAGCTTCCTGGCTCTCTACACAGGTGTACCTGATTAGCTCCTGCATTACCTAAACCTGGGTGTGTCAGCTTAGCTTCTGCAGCCTCGTATCTGCTCCCTCTAGCTACACCTTTAGGTAACTGCACCCTCTGTGAGTCAGTTGCTTTATAAGAAAGTGTTTTTTTCTAAGTCTATAGCTTCATCACAATGCCCATCCAAGAGCCTGCATCAGAGTAAATAGAGGTTATTCCGATAGTTTTGCTCTGGGGAGAGGGACACGCCAGAGATGCCCACTATCACCACTTCTATTCGCCTTGGTAATACAGCCCTTCACATAGTGTATTAGAGAACAAGAAGACATACAGGGGGTGGAGGTGGCAGGGGGGGCAGAGGACCAAAATCACCTTTTTCGCAGACAATATTATTTTTACCCTACAACAGCCCCTTACCACACCGCCAATATGGATGACAGCGATGGGTAAATACAGTGAGGTAGTGGACTATAAATCAGAGCAAGATTGCAATATTTAATTTACTAAAAGCATTAGAGGACCACCTGTGGGGCATTTCCCCATCAAGTGGGTAAATAAGAACTTCTGATATCTGGGGATACAATTAGGCAGCCTGCTCGAGAACCTTCAGGATTGGAACTATAAACTGCTGATGGAAAGCCTCAAATGAGAGCTCTTTCTTGGACGGGACTTCATCTGACCTGACTGGGGCACATAGCCATAGTCAAAATGAATGTGCTACCGCAAATTTTATTTTTATTTGTGTCCTTGCCCAATGCAGTGTCCTGGGGGGTATTAAAAATGCTTCAAAATATGATAATGCAATATGTATGGAATGGGAAAGTCCCTAAGGTGGCACGGTCTACCATGTATAAGCGGAGGGAAGAAGGGGGGCTGGGAGTACTGTATATAGCCCCCTACTATGCCACAGCACAACTACATGCTCTGTTTGCTTGGAGGGATGGAGGACATGCCCTACAGTGGGTGCGAATGGAAGTGGGCAGCAAGGTACACAGAGTCGTTGATTTGGGACCTGACTGAGATATCCAGATGGGAGGAGGCCAAAAATCCACAATGGAAATTAACCTTTCAAATTTGGAAAAACTGGAGATGGTCCCTTTTGAGGGGGGAGAAGAGATTCTCTAAATACACCTTTATTCGTGGGATGGGGATGTTTACGCCAGAGAGAAAAGGAAAGTTATTTGAGGAATGGGCCTGAAAGGGCTTGACACATGTAGGTCAAGTGATGGATCGGGAGAGGGGGTTAGATTAGCAAAACAAGGAAAACAAGTGGCAAGTACACAAACACAGTGGGAACTAGAGTGTTACTCCAGAAACCCTTGGTCAATCAATACCGGATACAAGAATGGTTGTGGAGAGGGGAATGAACTCAATGGATTAGAGATTGATAGTTCCAGTCCAAGAGAATGGATTACGGATGGAATGATTTACAGAGGGCATTGAAAAAAACAGTAAAACAGACACACATAGATTCTATAGTTGGCTGCAAAGTTCTGATGGCAAAACATTTCTATACAGAAAGGCAGAATAAAGCAGCACATCTCATCCATCTCCTCCCGCCATTCCTCATATCAGTGCTATGTAAACACTACAGCATCATTATACTGGTAAAGAACTGGGAGCATGACCCTAGGAGAATTATGGAGAATGAAGAAGTTCTGATCACCTGGATTGCTCCCATTCCAACAGATAAGAAGCTGGATGAAGGAAGCCGGTCTTATTGGTAAATGAGAAGAACACCCCAGAATTGCATTGATTATAGAAGTATCAGTTCCAGGTGACCATTCTCTGAATCACGTTGAGAGGGAGAAGATCTTCAAGTACCAAGAAACGCAGTCAGAGACAAAGAAAATGTGGCAGAAAGAGACTGAGCTTTTTCCCATCAAGTTAGGTACCACAGGCTTGGTTAAGAGGAATTTCCGAGCATACCTTGACAAATTACTACTACTTACTAATCAGTATAGCGCTACAAGGCCTATGCAGCTCTGTACATGTAAGACGTGAGAAACAGTCACTGCTCATCAGAGCTTACAATCTAATCAGAGCAAAAACATCACAAAACTGGAAACTAGATATGGTAAGATACACATAAGTAGTGAACAAGAGAATGAGGAGCATCAGGATCCAAAAGCAGCCTCAAAGAGTTGGTTTCAGAGCCTGGATTTGAATAGGGCTAGAGAAGGAGCCTGACACACTGACTCAGATAGTTTGTTCCAGGCATATGGAGCAGAAAGGTGGAATGAACAAAGTTTGGAGTTGGCAGTGACAAAGAAGGGCACAGATAAAAGGGATCTACTAGGGGAACAGAGTTCCCGAGGAGGGGTTTAGAATGAGATAAGAGAGGAAAGGTATTGAGGAGCCAAAGAATGAATGCACTTGCAGGTCAGCAGGAAAAGTTTGAACTGGATGCAGAAATGGATAGGGAGTCAGTGAAATGTCATGAGAAGAGGGGTTATATGAGCATAGCAGGCAGAAGATAAGCCGTGCAGCAGAGCTCTGAACAAATTGATGACTGAGAGGGAGACCAGTGAGGAGCAGGTTACAATAGTCAAGATGGGAGGTGACTAGAGTAGATGAGGATCTTGGTAGTCTGTGTAGAAAGGAAGGGACAAATTTTACTGATGTTCTAGAGGAAGGAGCGACAGGTTTTAGCTATCTGTTGGATGTGTGCAGAGAAAGAGAAAGTACATAAGAACATAAGATATGCCATACTGGGTCAGACCAAGGTCCATCAAGCCCAGTATTCTGTTTCCAACAGTGGCCAAACTAGGTCATATATACCTAGCAGTTTCCCCAAGAGGCACAAGTTCCACAATGCTTGTACTGGGTCAAGCATTGATATCTTCGGTCACTCCTTAATAATGGTTTATGGACCTTTCCTCCAGGAACTTGTCCAAACCTTTTTTAAACCCAGCTACACTAACAGCCTTTACTACATCCTCCGGTAACAAATTCCAGAGTTTGATTACACGTTGAGTGAAAAAATATTTTCTTTTGTTGGTCTTAAATAGTTTACCCTGTAGCTTCATTGCATGTCCCCTAGTCTTTCTATATTCTGATAACGTAAACAATCGATCTACGTTTACCCGTTCCATTCCGTTCATTAATTTATAGACTTCTATCATATCTCCCCTCAGCCGTCTCTTTTCCAGTTTAAAGAGCCCTAACATTTTTAGCCTTTCTTCATAGGAGTATCCTTCCATCCCCTTTACCATTTTGGTGGCTCTTCTCTGAACCTTTTCTAAAATCGCTATATTTATTTATTTATTTATTTATTTATTTAACAGTTCTTCTATACCGCTCTATTTTAGATCAGAGCGGTTTACATTTAACATCAACTATACAACACAGGGAACTTTGAGTTGTATTTACAATAAACAGGGAGATCAACTTGGAAGTAACTGGGGGAAACTATGTACATTCTATAACTCTATACATTGTATTACACTGGTACCTTTTTAAGATACGGCGACCAGAATTGCACACAATATTCAAGGTGCGGTCTCACCATGGAACGATATAGAGGCATTATAATATCTTTTGTTTTATTTTCCATTCCTTTCCTTATCATACCTAGCATTCTATTTGCTCTCTTGGCCGCCGCTGCACACTGGGCCGAGGGTTTTAACATGGTATCCACAATGACGCCTAAATCTTTTTCCTGGGTGGTGGTTCCTAATGTGGAACCTTGCATCGTGTAACCATAGTTTGGGTTGTTCTTCCCTAGGTGCATAACCTTGCACTTGTCCACATTAAATTTCATCTGCCATTTTGATGCCCAGTCTTCCAATTTATCAAGATCCTCTTGCAATTTTTCACAATCCTCTTCGGTTTTAACAACTTTAAATAGTTTTGTGTCATCTGCAAATTTGATAACCTCACTCGTTATTCCACTTTCCAGGTCATTTATGAATATGTCAAAAAGCAGCGGACCCAGCACAGATCCCTGGGGTACACCACTATTCACCTTTCTCCATTGGGAAAATTGGCCATTTAGCCCTACCCTCTGCTTTCTATCTTTTAACCAGTTCCTGATCCACAATAGAACACTGCCTCCTATCCCATGACTCTTTAGTTTTGCCAAAAGTCTCTGATGAGGAACCTTCTCAAAGGCTTTCTGAAAGTCCAGATACACAATATCAACCGACTCACCTTTGTCCACCTGTTTATTCACTCCTTCAAAAAAACATAACAGATTAGTAAGACAAGATCTTCCTTGTCTAAAGCCATGTTGGCTGTCTCCCATTAGGTTGTGACTATCTACATGCTGAGTAATTTTATTCTTTATGATGGTTTCTACCATTTTTCCCGGTACTGACGTCAGGCTCACTGGTCTGTAGTTTCCCGGATCACCCCTGGAACCCTTTTTAAAAATTGGTGTTACATTGGCGATCCTCCAATCTTCAGGTATTAGAGATGATTTTAATGATAGTTCACAGATTACTGATAGCAGGTCTGCAATCTCATATTTCAGTTCTTTCAACACCCTTGGATGTATACCATCCGGCCCAGGTGATTTGCTACTCTTCAGTTTATCTAATAGTTGTAAGACATCTTCCCGATGTATCGATATTTCCTTCAATTCTTCCACACCTTTAAATACCACTTCCGTCATGGGTAACATCCCTACATCTTCCTCAGTAAAGACCAAAGCAAAGAATTCATTCAGTCTCTCCGCTATCGCCTTGTCGCCTCTTAGTGCTCCTTTAACCCCTTTATCATCTAATGGACCAACTGACTCTCTCACAGGTTTTTTGCTACGAATGTACTTGAAAAGGTCTTTATTTCGCGTTTTTGCTTCCGCAGCAAGCTTCTTCTCAAATTCTCTCTTTGCCTGCTTTATCAATGCCTTGCATTTGACTTGCCAGTGCTTGTGCTGTTTCCAGGTTTCGTCGTTTGGCTCTTTTTTCCATTTCCTGAAAGTTGCTTTTTTGGCAACAACAGCCTCTCTGATCTCACCTTTAAACCATGCTGGCAGTTTTTTGGACTTCCTTCCACTTTTCTTAAAGCGTGGAATACAGCTGGTCTGGGCTTCCAAGATAGTATTTTTCAACAACACCCAGCTTGATGTACGTCTTTAACCTTTGCAACTGCTCTTTTTAGTTTTTTCTTAACTGTTTTCCTCATTTTATCATAGTCTCCTTTTCAAAAGTTAAAAGATAGTACTGTGGATTTCCTTACTATCCCTCCTCCACTAATTAAATCAAAGGCGATCATGCTATGATCACTATTGCCAAGTGGCCCCAACACCCTTATCTCTTATCAACACCCTTATGACCCCAAGGTTAGAAGCTAAGGGAACAGGGAGGAGTGTGGTGTTATCCACAGAACCAGAGAAGGGAGGAAGGGGGGGGGGGTTGGGGGGAAAGATAAGGAGCTCAGATTTGGCCATGTTCAATTTCAGATGGCAGTGAGACATCCAGGCAACAGTGTCAGATAAGCAGGCAGAGATCCGGGCCTGGTGTAGAGAGCAATTACCCATCTATGAACTCCAGAAGGAAGCTGTCTTTGGACGATGCAAGTACTACACCGAGCATTAGCAGTAAATTTAATAGACTGAGCTCATACTCCACATATCCTGGTTTAGGAATGAGGTCCACTGACTTCAGTAAAATGGCCAAGTACCTGAAGGAGGAGGTGGCAGGGTGGAAGGGGATAAGGGAAGTGGAATTGCAATGGGCTTAGCTAAAGGCGGCAATAAAAGGGGCAGCAGAAAAATATGTAAGAAAAGTAAATAAAAACAAGAGGAGAAGGAAACCTATTTGGTTTTCCAAAGAAGTGGCTGCTCAAATAAAGGCAAAAAGCACAGCTTTCGCAAAATTCAAAAGCAAAATTGCTGAACAAATACTTATGCTCTGTTTTTACTAAAGAAAATCCTGGAGAAAGACCACCTGTGACTCCCAAATATAAAAATGGGAATGAATGTGTGGGAGGAGTGTCCTAGTGGTTAGGACAAGGTACTTCAGGCAGGAGGGCCGGGGGTTCAAGTCCCACCTGGGGACAGCAATCTCAGGCCAGAGGGACTGGGATTTCTAGTCCTATAGGCACTCCTTGTGGTCTTGGGCAAGCCACTTAACCCTCCATTGCCCATGTTCCCTGTAAGTATTAGAGTATGTGTGTCATATCCCCTCGTGTTAAATGTATCTCCCAATTGACCGCTTTGACCCGGTGAAAAGCGGGATATAAATACAGCTAAATAAATAAATAAGTAGATACCACACCATTCACAGAAGATGATGTGTTAGAACAACTTGCAAAACTGAAAGTGGACAAGGCCAAGGGACTGGATGGGATACATCCCAGGATACTGAAAGAGCTCAGAGAGGTTCTTTCAGGGCCATTAACCCTGGGAGTACCGATGGGGTCAAAAGTGACCCCATTGCAAGTTTCACAACACGTATCTCGGAAACTAGTTGTTCAAGAATGCAATCTTTTTATGACTTTTCACATGTCAATATTCTCCTTATATTGTGCCATGAGAGGAATCATTTTCATCCGCTAGGTGACGCTAGTGATGAATTGCAGCACAGAGTACCAGTGGGGTCATTTTTGACCCCAGTTGCTTATGTCCAGTTTAGATCATGATACAATTTGCAGTTCTGTGAATTTTTTGATCTGACAAAGGTATTTATTTATTTATATTTCTTATATACCGTGCTTTTTAGTATCAGTGCAGTTTACAAACAACAAAATTTTGCATCAGAACAAAGATCTTTTGCTTACATTGTAACAGGATTGGAACATGGGACTGTAACAAGGGTAACTATATACAAATCAACAACAGCTTATATTGCAAGTTGGAATCGTAATGCAAGAAACAATGTCATCTATAATCGTCTAGAGTGTACTTGAGGGTGGGTATGTTTTGTACATTGTCAAGAGTTATGTTGTTGGAATGTCAGAGGCTGAGTGAGTGAGTTGAGGTGCAGGGGTAATTGTGTTAGGTTAGGGTAGAAGTGAAGGCAGAATAGGTGGTGTTTAAGGGCTTTTCTGAACTGTCAGAGGTCTTTGATTGCTCGGATATGAGGTGGGAGATTGTTCCAAGACCTAGGGGCATAGAACGTAAAGGCTCTGTTTCTAGTTGTTTGAGTACATTTGGTAGACTCAAGAGGAATAGTCAGCGTATTGGCATCTACTGACCTCCTTAGCCTGTTTGTAGGGATGATGGTCAGAAGTGCAGAGAGGGAAGAAGGGGATAGCCGGTTAATTGCCTTAAAGGATAGGAGTAGTGCCTTGTAGGTGATCCTGCATCGTAACGGTAGCCAGTGTAGTTCCATAAGTATGGGTGTAATGTGATCTCTTCTGGAAATGCTGCAGAGAATGCGGGCTGCTGCATTCATCGCTATCTGTAGTGGATTGATGGTGCTGTTAGGGAGGCCATGTAGGATGATGTTGGCATAGTCAAAGTGAGGCATTATAAGCATCTGGAATATCGTTCTGAAGTCCTCTTGGGTTAGTAGAGGTCTTAGGTGTCTTAGTGTCCGTATTTTATTGTAGATGGACTTGGTGGTGTTCTTTATGTGTTCTTTGAAGTTGAGCTGTTGGTCAATTGTGACACCCAGGTAGCGTATTACAGATTTACATGGGATCTCTGCATCTCGCACCTTCAATGAAGTGGGGGGAGAGAAGTTCTTGTTCTTGGTTATGAATAGTACCTCAGATTTCTTAAAGTTTATGCGTATATTTTTCAATAAGAGCCAATCAGTGATTGCATTGAAGCACTCTATTAGTGGGGAGAGGTCAGGGTGCATGATTTTGATTGGTGTGAATATCAAGACATCATCTGCATAGATCAAGCTGGATTTATTAAAAGAGCAGATTATATCACAAATAGGTTGCATATAAATATTGAAAAGTAAAGCAGATAGTGAGGATCCTTGGGGTACTTCCTGTTGTTGCTGGAATGGTTCAGATGTTGAGGGTCCTATCCGAACATGTTGCCAACGGTCAGCTAGATAGGATTTGCACCATTCCCAGGCCAGGCCATGAATTCCCTTTTCCTGAAGGCGAGAGAGGAGTTGCTCATGGTTAACAGAATCAAATGCAGCAGCAATGTCAAGGAAGATGAGTACAAATCTGTTTTCGATTTTGTCATTTATCATTAATTATGTATCATTTATTTTTTGTACTCTTATTTTATGAAAATTACACATTTTCTGTAATTGATATCATACGTTCTCTCATTATCTCTGATGAAATCTAAAGGCTTTCAGCTCGTTCATCA
The DNA here is from genome assembly GCA_033557465.1 of Ichthyophis bannanicus. Taxonomy (NCBI): domain Eukaryota; kingdom Metazoa; phylum Chordata; class Amphibia; order Gymnophiona; family Ichthyophiidae; genus Ichthyophis; species Ichthyophis bannanicus. The sequence goes on from CM066031.1 coordinate 18,989,363, forward strand.
CGATTATTGTACACCTATAGTAAAACTGCTTTGCGTTTTATTCAACTTTATCATTGTTTATTTATTTTAGGTTATTGTTTATGATGTCAAAATGAAAATATTCAGCTGCCCAAGTAAGAGAAATATTGCAATGAGATGCTGACAGTGACGGCTCTGAGTCGTCTGATGATGCAGCATATTCAGCAAGCGAAGAAGCATATCAGCCAAGTTCGGGCGATAAATCTGATGATGACAGTCATGATTCAGATGGCAACAGCAGTTGGTCGCCAAGTGAATGTGAGACTGATGTTGAGCCGGTAACATCGCCTGCAGCAAAGAGTCAAGTTACAGGTTGAGGCAAAGGTCGAGGCTGTGCTGGACGGGGAAGAAGGCAGGAGTCCTCGGTGTCAGTATCATCTGTGAGGAATCTTAGTTGTGGTCGTAGAGGAGCTAAGAGGTCATCAACTATAAGCACAAATGTTGCCATTGAAGCCTATGTATCTAAGGATGCCACATCATGGAACAGGAAACCTATAAAGCAAGCTGCTGGAAGATACGCCAGAGCTAATGTCATGCCTGTACAACAAGGTCCTACAAGGTATGCTGTACGAAATGTTGATGGCCCTCTCGCAGTATTCCACTTGTTCATGAGGAAGAACTTATTGAATGAAATCATGATGTGGACGAGCGAACAAGGAAGACATATTTATGATGACACCTGGAAAGATTTGACAGACGGAGAATTTCAACGTTTTCTTGGACTTCTGATCCTCTCAGGCGTGTACAAGTCACAAAATGAATCCATAGTTCAGTTGTGGAACCTTGAAGATGGTCATTCTGTTTTCGGCAAAAATATGGCCCGTAACCGTTTTCAGCAAATTTCTTGTGCTCTCAGATTTGATGATGCAACCAACAGACGTGAACAATGAGGTGTGGATAAGCTTGCTCCAATCAGACATGTTTTTGATACCTGGGAAGCAACTCTAAGTGACGCCTTTGTTCCTCGTGAAAATGTCACCGTGGATGAGCAACTGCTTACATTTCGTGGCCGTGTTCTGTTCAGACAATATATTCCCAGCAAACCTGGAAAATATGGCATAAAGCTATGGATGTTGTGTGACAGTGCAACGTCATATGTTCTGTGTCTTCAAGTATATACAGGAAGGGAACTCAGACAAAACAGGGAACAGAATCAGGGTGAAAGGGTTTCCTGCAACTCACTGAAGGATTGACGCGATCTGGCAGAAATGTTACTGTTGACAATTTCTTCTGCAGTTTATCCCTGTCACAGAAATTGCTAGAAAAACAAATGACACTTTTGGGGACAATTCGAAAGAACAGAAAAGAATTACCTCCAGAATTTGTAACAGCAAAGGGCCGAGAGGTATTCACTTCACTGTTTGCCTTTCGCGATGACGCCACTCTGGTTTCCTATTGCCCGAAGAAAGGAAAAGTGGTTGTTCTTCTGAGAAGTTTGCATGATCAAGAAGAAGTAGATAACACACGTCCAGACAAAAAACCACGCATGATCTTGGACTATAATTCTAGTAAAGGTGGAGTAGATACGGCAGATCAAATGTTGCACGCTTATACCACAAAACAAATGACAAGACGCTGGCCAGTGACAATCTCTACAACATGTTGGACATCAGTGCTTTGAATGCCTTCATTGTTTGGATGTCACTAAATCCAGAATGGCAGTCCAAGTCAAAGCACAGACGTTGTCTTTTCCTCTTGGAATTAGGAAAGCAGCTGTTTCAGAGTAATTGCAGCGAGACTTCTTCCAGCACTGAAGAAGCCACTGATGCTGTTTGCAATGTTGGGATCCCAAAGAAAAGGGCAAGGTGTCACTGCTGTTCCAGAGAAAAAGACAAGAAAAGCAACATAGTTTGCACCTCCTGCAAGCGCAATGTTTGCAAAGAACATTCAGAAATTGTCTGTGTCTCATGCAAATGACTGTAGTACTTTACTGTGTTCATCAAGTGCATGCAAAAACTGCTTTCATGGCAACTCTTCTTATTTATTTTATTTATTTATTTATTTATTTATTTAAAGTTTCTTATATACCACACTATTCATCATCAGCGCGGTTTACATTGAACAAATTCATGTAATTTTATGATAAAGCATTACATTTCAATACATTTAACCTTCATATAATAAATAATTTGGAATAATATTTTGTCTGTTTAGTTTAAAATTTTCATGGTTAACAATTAAAATTCGTCATGGGGTCATTTATGACCCCAACGATATTCAGTGTGTGCAAAAAATCTCGGGAATTCCAGGGTTAAAGGATGTTTTCAACAGATCCTTGGAAACAGGAGAAGTTCCTCAGGACTGGAGAAGGGCTGATGTGATACCTCTTCACAAAAGTAGTGACACGGAAGAAGTGACAACCTACAGACCCGTGAGCCTTACCTCAGTGGTGGGAAAAGTAATGGAGGCGCTCCTGAAAGAGCGAATAGTGGACTTTCTCAAAACCAACAGGTTGCAAGATCCGAGGCAACATGGTTTTACCGAAGGACGATCTTTCCAAACAAATCTAATTGAGTTCTTTGACTGGGTGACCAGAGAAATAGATCAGGGACATGCGATGGATGTCATCTACCTGGATTTCAGCAAAGCCTTTGATACTGTTCCTCATAGGAGGCTTATCAATAAACTTAGTAGCTTGGGGATGGGTCCCAAGGTGGTAAACTGGGTCAGAAATTGGTTGACTGACAGACGACAACAGGTGATGGTAAATGGAGTTCACTCAGATGAAAGGAAGGTGATAAGTGGGGTTCTCCAGGGTTCGGTCCTGTATCCGGCACTGTTCAATGTATTTGTGAGTGATATTGCTGAAGGACTGAATGGAAAAGTCTGCATTTTTGCAGATGACACATAAATTTGCAACAGAGTGGACTCCCCCGAGGGCGTGGTTAACATGAGGAAAGATCTACAAAAGCTGGAAGAATGGTCTAATGCTTGGCAATTAAGATTTAATGCAAAGAAGTGCAGTGTCATGCACTTGGGTAACAGAAATCCAAGGGAAATGTACGCGATAGGGGGTGAGAGGTTGGTGTGCATGGATCAGGAGAAAGACCTTGATGTGATTATCTGAAGATCTCAAGGTGGCAAAACAGTGCGACAGGGTGGTGGCAAAAGCCAGAGGGCTGTTGGGCTGCATACAGAGAGGAATTGCCAGCAGAAAGGAAGAGGTACTTATGCCAATGTATAAGTCACTGGTGAGGCTTCACTTGGAATACTGTATTCAGTTTTGGAGACCATATCTTGTAAAGGACGTAAAAAGACTGGAAACTGTTCAGAGGAAGGAGACATATGATTTGGTGCCTGCGTCAGAAGCCTTATGAGAAGAGACTTGAAGACCTAAATATGTACACATTGGAGGAGAGGAGGGATAGGGGAGATATGATTCAGTCCTTTAAATACTTAAAGAGAAATAATGAACAAACAAACCTCTTCCAAAGATGGGGAAGCTGTAAAACTAGAGGGCATAACATGAAGCTGCAAGGTGGTAAATTGAAAGGCAATGTCAGGAAATACTTTTTCACTGAAAGGGTGGTGGATGCTTGGAATGCCTGCCCGATGGAAGTGGTGGGGGCAAACACAGTGACGGAATTCAAAATGGCATGGGACAGACACAGTGGATCCCTTTTACAGCAGTGGTTCTCAACCTTTTTTGTACTGTGACCCCTTTTAACATTGGTCAACTTGTGGTGACCCCCAATGATAAAATCAAATGCGTCTCTCTTCCTTTACCGTTAACGCATTGTTACTGTAATCATTTGTTGAATTATTAATATATTATAGGCCTTTGCAATATGTTTTTATTTATAAAATTTACTTATTTAAACCACAATAATTAGTCACAATAACAAGTAACAATATTTGATAAATATGAAATAAAATTATTTTTTCTACCTTTGTTGTCTGACCAATTTATTTTCTGATCATGCTGGTCCCGATCGGAGGCTTCTGCTTTCCTGTCTTCTCTTAGCTCTCTTTCTGTGGTCTCTGGTCCATCTGCCATTTCTTATCTCTTCTTTCGCTTTCTTCACTTCTTTCCATCAGCCTATTTCCAGTCCCAGTAACCCTCCCCAGTATCAGCCCCTTTCCAGTCCTCACTCTCAGTACCTTCCAATGTCAACTTGCATTCCCATGACTGCCACTGGTGTTCATTCCCTTCCAGTCCCCCTCCTTCCCCACTGACCAGTCCCTTCTAGTACAAATACCATGGCAGCCCCTCTCAGATCCACTCCCTTCCAGTTCCATTCTCCCATCTCCTCGTATCAGCCCATTTGTAGCCTTAGCCCCCCAGTTTTCTTCCAGGGCCAGCAGCTCTATCCTCCCCTACCAACAATCAGCCCATTCCCAGTCGAAGCCCCCCAATCAGCTCACTTCCAGTGCTAGTCCCCCCTCAACCCCATTACCAGTGCTAGTCTCCCCTAATCAGCCCAATACCAGTCCTACCCCCATCAGCTCATTACCAGTCCTAGCCTCCACTAATCAGCCCATTTCCAGTCATAGCCCCCCCCCCGATCAGCTCATTTCCAATGCTAGCCTCCCATCAGTCCATTAACAGTCCTACCCCACCCCATCAGCCCATTACCAATCCTAGCCTCCCCTAATCAGCTCATTTCCAGTGCTAGTCCCTCCTCAATTCCATTACCAGTGCTAGGCTCCCCTAATCAGCCCATTACCAGTCCTACCCCCCCCCCCATCAGCCCATTACCAGTCCTAGCCTCTTCTAATCAGCCCATTTCCAGTCCTAACCTCCCCGATCAGCTCATTTCCAATGCTAGCCCCCCATCAGTCCATTACCAGTCTTAACCCCCTATCAGCACATTACCAGTCCCAACCCCTCCCCCTTGATCAGTCCATCCCCAGTCCTAGCCTACCCTAATCAACCCATTACCAGTCCTAGCCCCCCCATCTGCCCATTATAATCCTAACCCGCACTATCTCTCCCCTCTGTCCAGCATTTATCCCCCGTCTGTCCAGTATGTCCCCCTGTCTCTTCCCTTTGTCCATGTCAGTGTCGGCCACCCCTCCCTCCCTCTCTCCTTCACTCCATCCATGTCAACCCCCTCTTTCCGTGTCAGCCCCCCTCTCTCCATGTCAGCCCCCCTGTCCATGTCAGCCCCCTCCCTCCCTCCAACCATGTCAGCCCCCTCTGTCCATGTCAGCCCCCCTCCCTCCTTCCCTCCCTCCCTCCCTCCATCCATCAATCCATCAATGTCAGCCCCCTTCCTCACTCCATCCATGTCAGCCCCCCTGTCCATGTCAGCCCCCCTCCTTCCTTCCCTCCCTCCATCCATCCATCCATCCATCAATGTCAGCCCCCTCCTCCCTCCCTCCATGTCAGCCCCCCTGTCCATGTCAGCCCCCTCCCCCCTCCCTCCAGTCAGCCCCATTGCAGGTTCCCTGCCCCCTCCTCCCCTCTCCCTGTCTGCCTGCTACTCCCCTGTTCTTCTTCTGCAGCCACGACTCCCTGACTCTTAGGGAACCGTGGCTATGCCTGTAAAGCCATTGTGGAGCCTTCCTGTCTCTCGACGGGCTCCGTGCAGCATTGTCCCACCTCCAAAGGAAGTGGTGAACAACTTCCTTTGGAGGCGGGACAATGCTGCACGGAGCCCATCGAGAGACTTGACGGCTCCACAATTGTTTCACAGGCACAGCCACGGTTCCCTAAGAGGCAGGGAGCCGCGGCTGCATTAGAAGGGAGGCAGTGAGTTTGCCGCTGCCGAGAAGTGGACTCGGCAACGGCAGTAACTTGTGCGCTTTTTATTTTTAACAGCGGGGTGAGGCGACCCCTGCTAAATCCTGTGGCATCCCCCATGGGGGTCGCGACCCACAGGTTGAGAACCGCTGCTTTACAGCAACAGGATAAAATCAAAATAAACTGAACCATCTAATTTCTCAACAAATAGGGGTGTCCTACATGGAGCGATGTGAAGATTGGTGGAAGACTCATCAACAACCTTCGCTATGCTGATGATGCCACATTACTGGCTGAAAGTGAAGATGATCTGAAACATTTGCTTCTCACGATCAAAGAACGTAGTCTCAAAATGGGCCTGCACCTTAATGTACTTTAAATCTTTTATTGAATATTCCAATACATTCATAGAAAGTGAATGAAGTAAATTTGGCAACAAAACAAATGATACTCAACTAACATTAAGGAAATATACCATAGCCAAAAATTAGTCCACAATTATGAAAGAAGGCATCAGGAAATAAGCATATAAGAAAAATAAATTATTACATAGCAGTGTGAGACTTATACATCAGCCGTATGGGAGCCTGCACCTTAATGTAAAGAAGACATAGATCATGACAACTGGCATAATCAACAGGTTCATTGTTGCTACTGCTGAAGTTGCTACTGAAGTGCTACTGCTAGGAGATTTCAATATGCCAGATGTTGATTGGCACATTCCTGCTGCAGTATCATCTAGGAGTAAGGAGATCCTGGATTCTCTACAGGGAGAACTATTCAGGCAATTGGTAACAGACCCCACACGTGAAGGGGCCATACTGGACTTGATGCTTACCAATGGTGAAAGTGTTTCTGATGTTGTAGTGGGAGATCATTTTGCATCCAGTGATCACCAGATGGTGTGGTTCAGTATTAGGACTAGGGCTGTTAGAATCCATCCCAAGGTGAAGATCTTAGACTTTAGGAAGACTAACTTTGCGAAGATGGACTAATACCTCAGGGAGTTGTTAGTGGGATGGGAACAGCTGGGGGATGTAGAAAAACAGTGGGCAAAACTGAAAGGGGGTATTTTAAAGGCAACCAACCTTTTTGTTAAAAAGGTAAATAAAGGCAAAAGGAACAGAGACCGCTATGGTTTTCGAAGGAAGTAGCTGAAAAAGTGAAGAAAAAGAGGGAGGCCTTCATGAAATACAAGAGATCACAGAGAGAGGAAGACAGGCATCTGTATTTGGAAAAACTTAGAGAAGCTAGCAAAGTAGTCAAGAAGGCAAAGATTCAAAAGGAGGAGGAAATAGCCAATGCAATAAAATGGGGGGATAAGACATTTTTCAGATATATTAGTGAGAAGAGGAAGGGCAAAAGTGGTATTATCAGACTCAAGGGTGCAGGGGGGGGAATATGTAGAAGCTGATAAGGATAAAGCGGAATTGCTTAACAAATATTTTTGTTCTGTGTTCACAGATGAAGAACCAGGAGCAGGACCTCAGAAAACACCCACAAATAAGAACAGAAGCGAGGGACATCTTGAACAATTTTCAGAAGACTGTGTTCGTGAGAAACTAGCTCAACTTAAAGTAGACAAAGCGATGGGACTGGATGGGATACACCCTAGAATACTGAGGGAACTTGGGGACGTTCTAGCAACTCCACTGACTGACCTTTTCAATGCCTCATTGGAGTCGAGAGTGGTGCCAAAGGACTGGAGAGAGGCTCATGTGGTGCCTTTACACAAAAGCGGTAGTAAGGATGTGGTTGAAAACTACAGGCCAGTTAGTTTAACTTCAGTGGTAAGTAAATTAATGGAAACGCTGTTGAAAGAGAAAATAGTGAGGTTTCTGGAGTCCAGCGGATTACAGGATCCGAGGCAGCATGGATTCACCAGAGGCAGGTCTTATCAGACAAATCTGATTGATTTCTTTGACTGGGTGACCAGGGAGTTGGACCGCGGGAGAGCTCTAGATGTGGTGTATTTAGATTTCAGTAAAGCCTTTGACACTGTTCCTCACAGGTGACTTATAAACAAACTGAGCACCCTAGGGATGGACCCTAAAGTTACTGATTGGGTTAGAAATTGGTTGGGTGGGAGGCGACAAAGAGTACAAGTAAATGGAGCTCACTCTGAAGAGAAGGATGTTACCAGTGGTGTGCCCCAGGGATCTGTCCTTGGTCCGATTCTTTTTAACATCTTTGTTAGTGATATAGCGGAAGGGCTGTCGGGTAAGGTTTGCCTCTTTGCGGATGATACCAAAATCTGCAATAGAGTAGACACCCAGGAAGGTGTAGATAACATGAGGAGGGATCTAGCTAAGCTTGAAGAATGGTCTAGAATTTGGCAACTAGGATTTAATGTTAAAAAATGTAAGGTCATGCATTTGGGCTGCAGCAATCCGAGGGAGCAATACAGTATAGGAGGTGAAGTACTTTTGTCCACTAAAGAAGAGCGGGACCTAGGCGTAGTTGTGTCCGATGATCTTAAAGTAGCTAAACAGGTAGAAAAGGCGATGGCAAAAGCTAGAAGGATGCTTGGGTGCATACGGAGAGGAATGGCTAGCAGGAAAAAGGAGGTGATAATGCCTCTGTATAAGTCCTTGGTGCGACCTCATTTGGAGTATGGTGTGCAATTCTGGAGACCGCACCTTCAAAAGAATGTGAACAGGATGGAGTCGGTGCAGAGGGTTGCTACTAAGATGATTAGTGGTCTTCATTATAAAGCATATGAGGACAGACTTAAGGATCTTAATATGTACACCTTAGAGGAAAGGCGGGATAGAGGTGATATGATTGAGATGTTTAAATACCTCCGTGGCATAAATGTTCAGGGAGAGAGCCTCTTTCAATTGAAAGCAAGTTCTGCGACGAGGGGACATGGGATGAGGGTGAAGGGAGATAGATTCAGGAGTGATATGCGGAAATATTTCTTTACGGAAAGAGTAGTGGATCCGTGGAATAGTCTCCCAGTGGAGGTGGTAGAGATGAGGACAGTAACTGAATTCAAAAAAGCATGGGACCAACACAGAGGATCTCTAAAGGTAAAAAGTGGACTGTTGTAGTTGTTGTTATGGAAGGACAGACTAGATGGGCCTTGTGGTCTTTTTCTGTCATCATGTTTCTATGTTTCTATCGTTGAAGGAGAAGAAATTGAAATCGTGAACAACTTTCACCTACTTGGATGAACTTTCAATAAAGAAGCAACAAGCAGTCAAGAAATCCGACGACGCATTGCTCTTAGCAGAATGGCTATGAAAGACCTAGACAAGATTCTCAAGAGCAGAGATGTCTTTCTCCATACAAAGATTCAACTTGTTCAGGCCTTGGTATTTTCAATAACATCATATGGATGTGAAAGCTGGAAAGTGAAAAAGACAGACAGGAAGAAAACTGATGTCTTTGAATTATGGTGCTGGCTGCGAATACTGTGCATACCATGGACTGCCTGAAGAACAAACCAGTCGGTACTAGAGGAGATCAAAACTAAGCTTTCTTTAGAAGCTCAGATGACAAGACTTTGACTTTCATACTTTGGACACATCATGCGAAGAGAGAGATCATTAGAGAAAGACATCATGCTTGGCAAGATAGAAGGTCAACGCAAAAGAGGAAGGCCAGCAATGAGATGGATCGATACAATAACAGCAGCTACAAGTACCAGCCTGTTAACAATGAGCCATCTGATTGAAGACCGAGCACAATTTAGGACAGCTATCCAGAGGGTCACCATGAGTGGTGGATTCACAACATGGAGCGGTGGAGTCACCCCTAAACAAAAACATGGAGTGGTGGATTCACCCCTAAACAACATGGAGCGGTGGATTCACCCCTAAAGAAAACCAAAGACATGGGGAGGGGTGGCCTGCACAGAGCGGCAGGTGCATATTCTCTTGCCATCTTACTGGGCAGAATAGATGGACCATACTGGTCTTTATCTGCTGTCATTTACTATGTTACTATGTTACTATGTCTTGGTATGCAGAAAACTATCCCATTTGGAGAAATTGCCCCAAGGGGAGCCAGTGTATAACTGAAGGGAGGCCATATCTCTTACCAAATCTGGTTGAGTACCTTCCCATGATGACTTCAGAAGGAGCGAATGTGATGGGGGATGTCCTGTAGTTCTAATCCATTTTGCCCAGAAATAGGGAGTCAATATCTTCTTCCATTGCTGCAGAAACAGTAGTAGTTTGAAGATTACATTAAGCTCCTGCATTACTGGACATGGATCCCTGCTAACTGTGGATTGATTCAGAATTTAAAATTGGCAGCCTATAGATTGCCTGGGATGCTGGTGCGATGTGTCTGATCTCTGGTGCAGCTATTGGACATGGAAAACTTGTTCAGTAACCTACTCTATTGGGACAGAGAGCAAAGAGGCTAATGAAAAACTTAAGAGGGCAAATTACAGTTATATGGACTTTCGAAGTTTAAAAGGCAATAAGGTTCTGCTATTTTGAGAACACAGGTTCTAAATTTAAATCCAGAAGGTTCAAAAATTGGAAGCAAGAGCAAATCAATACAAAATAACTCAATGATACACAGATAAGTTCTCAAATTAGACAAATCAGACAAATTAGACAAATCAAATGAGAGAAGTATGCAAGTGATAACATCTCAGAACAATTGAGGGATGAGAGGAGCATGCTGCAGGGAAGAAGCCCTTTCTAGCCAGACCTCCGATCATCACCAGGACTCCCACGGCAGAGCAGCAGCACTCATCCTGCACCGCCATCAGCCAATCGAGGCTCTCCTTGCATACTTTAAAAGGAGCATGCTGTAGGCGTGACCGCGCCTTGCGGGCCCGCGCCTGAGGGCCCTTTGGCGTGGCCCTTCGGAGTGGCAAAAAGGAAAATAACCGCTGATAATAAGGTATGATACTTAGCCTTTAAACTGCTAGCTATTTTAAGATTCTAGAGATGAGGTTGCTCTCCTTTACCACCACACTACTGTACATATTGTTGAGTTAACTTATGACCATTCGCAACAAATGTAACAAATGTCTCTTTGTATCAGCTAAGCTATTTGTTCACTCGGAAAGTTGCAAATCGTTATCTGGAAACTGCTATAATTTATTCCACTGTATACTTGGAACATTCTAACCTTTAGTCCCTGCAGCCTATTAACCTCATAATTGCAACACTACAACTTCTGAACTAAACCAAAATGAGGCCTAAGAAACTAACCTCGCTTATACTGAATGTCCTATGTTTCTCTTTTGTTCTACTTCTCACACCCATCCCCAACCTACATACACTCTCCACCCTCCTGAACCTCCTTGGATCTGCTAATATCCATATTATTCCCCACCTCTCTAGACAAGAATACCCTAATCATTACAACACACTCCCTTTCACTTATAAATACCCTCCCCATTCGTACCTAAAAAGTCACACTAAAAGGTTAATCCAAATAAAATTAACACCAGGGGATATAATTAAAAGAATATATAACCAATCACAAAATTTAAAAATTGTTCTCATCATCACCAGATCAGTTAGAAATAAAATCCCTCTCATAGCAGATCTCATCACTAATGAGAAACCTGATTTTCTCCTAGGACAAGCAGGATGAAGTCAGCCACACCTGGTGACGTCATCCGACGGCGCCGTGGACGGAGTACTCTCTCTAGCCCAGAAGGGTTTTACCCTTCTGGGCGGGATCCCCCCTCCCCCTGGCCCAACCCCTGGACCGCCCCTAGCCGACCACTTTCACTTCTTCCGCCTTGCCTGCAAGACGGAATTCTACTCTCTCTTTATTATTTTATTTTATTTCTTTAATTTGCTGAATCAACATGCCTAAACCGGGGTTTAAGAAATGCCCACGGTGCTCGCACAAGATGAACTCGTCAGACTCTCACCCGTGCTGTATCCGTTGTCTGGGCATCTCCCATAAAGTCGAAGATTGCTCCCTCTGTGCAAAAATGTCCCCAAGAGCGAGAAAATCAAGACGGAACCTCCTCAATGAACTCTTCCCTGCCGCACCAGCTCCCCACGGCTCCTCTGTTCCTGCCATGGCTTCTCCTCCTTTTCGGATTAGCTCCACCGTTGCGGGGAATCCTCCGGACCCGGGCATGCCTTTAATGGCCTCCGCCTCCTGCCGCTATGCTCCGGGACCATCCGCTCCCTTTGGGGACCCCTCTGGTATGATCCTCCGGCCTATGGCCTCTCCGGTAGGTCCCCTACACGTGGAGTGCATGGGGGTGGCCATATTGGATAATGTCCCTTCCGCCCTAGGCTCCTCCCACAGTAACGCTCAGGATCGGAGCGATTGACACAGGAAGAGGAGGAGGAGCAGTTCTTCGCACTGACGAAACCGGCGCCGACACAGATCCCGCTCTGCGCGGGGGGACAGATCCAGCCCGCGCCATCACCGCAGACATCACAAAAGGACCTGCAGCATCAGCGCTGGCAGGAGCAGCCGCGATCGGTGCCGTCAATTTTCGGGAAGCCGGCACCACCACCAGAGACGGGAAAGTCCCTCCTCTACCTCCAGTATGGCTTCTGACAGGTACACCTCCCCTGTCCTGCAGCACCTTCTTGATTTTGAACCTTCCCCACCCGGGGCACCCTCCAAGACTTCAGGGCAGGCGGCACTGCAAATGCATGACGCCCCCCCGGCCCCTCAAACTGATGGAGTCAGGGATAACTCAGACTTTATGTCCTTCCTCTCCTCCCTCTTCCAGCAATGGACCAAAACCCAAACAGCTGCTGCTCCTGAGGCACTTGCCCGCAGCCCTGCCCCCTCGGCTTGCGCGCCCAGAGGTACCCTCACAAACTCCACGCCCGGCCCCTGCGAGTCGGTTGGCAGTGGGGAAGAAGGGACAGCTCCAATATCCCTGGACTCAGGGAGCAATATTCCCGAACCTTCTGCCCGGCAGCAGACTTGGGGGCCTCAAACGAACCACCATCTTCCAGCCCGGAGGATCTCTCCTACCACAAGTTCCTTAAAAGGTGGCCAACACTTTGAATCTGCCCAACTCCAGCGACACCCCTGACCAATGCCCGGAGACTCAGGCAGCGCGTAAGTTTCTCGAAGCACCCAAGTCCCCGGCTACCATTCCAGTCTATCCATTGCTGCGCGAGAACCTCATCACCATCTGGAAAAACCCCTCATCAGGGCCTGCGGTATCCCGAAAACTTGACACCAAGTACCAAGTCCAGACCACTCCTGGGTTTGACAGGTCCCAGCTTCCCCACCACTCCATTGTGGTGGAATCAGCGCTGAAGAGGACAAAGTCCACGCGTACCAATGCTAACTGTCCTCCGGGAAAAGATCTCAAACTGCTGGACGACATTGGCAAAAAGGTCTTTCAAGGAGCCATGCTCTGCGCCAGGATTTCTGCTCATCAGCTGCAGCAGGCCCTTTATCAAGATGTCCTTCTAGAAAAACTAAAGGCAGCCCCCGCCCCCAACCAGGAGACGCAGGCAACTTCTACCGACACTATCCTCAACCTGCAGGAATGTACAAAGCATCAAGTGCGGGCAGCCTTCGACGCCTTTGATGCGGCAGCCCGCACGGCTGCCTCCTCCATCTTTGCCCGCCGCCTAGCATGGCTCAAGGCCTCAGGACTACAGGAAGACACCCACGACCGCATTGCCGATGTCCCCTGTACGGGGGATTCCCTCTTCGGGGACAAGGTCAACGACACTGTCAACGCTCTAAAAAACCACTGCTCGACGCTGAAAATGCTAGCGGATGAAGGCTTAGAGCGCCCTAGTTGCAAAAGCTCTTACCATCAAAAGCCCTACTCCTTCAACTCCTCCAGGCGTCAGTACAACTTCTATCAGAAATGGCAACCTCGTTACAAGTCGCAGCCACCGCAGCAGGCCTACCGACAGAAGCCTCACCAGCGAGATAGAAAACCACAGAAAGTCTCCCAGTCAGGGACCGCCAAAGCCAACCAGGCTTTTTGACAACCAGCCCTTGGCCAACGCTCCCACCGGGGGACGCTTGGCCTTGTTCCTCCCCGCCTGGCAGTCTATCACCTCAGACAAGTGGGTGTTATCGATCATCAAGGACAGATATCGATTAAAATTCCTATCTCCCCCGGTGCAATTCGGGGTTCCTCACGGCGAGCCATCGGGCCCCTCCCTCACCGCCCTCGCACAAGAGATCCAGGCTCTTATTTCTTCCAACGCCATCGAGCCCGTACCAGCAATGGAGCAGAACTTCGGATTTTACTCAAGGTACTTCCTAGTCCCCAAGAAATCAGGAGGCATGCGCCCCATCCTCGACCTCCAGGCGCTCAATGTATTCATTGCCCAGGAGAAGTTCAGGATGCACTCTCTCGAATCCATCCTTCCTCTCATCCAGCCTGGCGAGTGGCTCACATACTTGGACCTACTGGAGGCCTACACCCACATCCCGATACACCCGGATCACAGGCAGTACCTACAGTTCCGAGCCATGGGGAGACACTTCCAATACAAGGTCCTCCTGTTCGGCTTGTCCCCCGCCCCACGGGTGTTCACAAAGTGCATAGCCGCTGCAGCAGCGCACCTCCACAAAAAGGGAATCTGCCTTTTCCCCTACCTGGACGATTGGCTCATCTCAGCACCCTCCTTCGAGGAAGCCGAGAAGGTCACACAAGTAACCGTCACCTTACTGTCGGTTCTGGGGTTTCTGATCAACTACCCGAAGTCTCACCTGCGCCCCTCTCAGCGCCTAGAATTCATTGGTGCTCTCATAGACACCACCACCTCGAAGGCCTTCCTGCCCCAGCAGCGGAAGAGGTCCATCAGGGAGCTGGTGCGCCACATGCAGACAAACAGAAAACCCACTGCCCGGAGCCTTCTACGTCTTCTGGGCCACATGGCAGCCACCAAACAGACAGTGCCTCTGGCAAAACTCCATATGCACCACCTACAGTGGCACCTGCGAGCCCACTGGTCCCAGCAGTCGCAGCCCCTGAGCACAACCATTCTGATGACTGCAGCTGTCCTCAACTCCATCCGGTGGTGGGCCGACAAGGGCAACCTCTCACGGGGGAGACCCCTTTCCCTGCCCCCACAACAACTGACCATCACCACCGATGCCTCCCCCATGGGCTGGGGAGCGCATTGCCTGCATCTCCGGACACAAGGAGTCTGGACGGAGCAGGAACAGCGATGCCACATCAACCTGCTAGAACTCAGAGCCATTTGCTATGCCCTGAATGCTTTTCAGAATCTGATCAGCAAAAAAATCACCCTGATCCAGACAGACAACCAAGTGGCGATGTTCTACATGAACAAACAGGGTGGGACAGGCTCCCGGACCCTCTGCAAGGAGGCTTTCCAGATTTGGGCCTTCGTAATCTCCAAGCACTGCCTGCTCCAGGCCTCGTATCTACCGGGGGTAGAGAACGTACTGGCGGACAAGCTCAGCCGTCAACTCAACCCCCACGAATGGTCCCTCAAACCGAAAATTGCCTTTTCACTCTTCAAGGAATGGGGCCACCCAGAGATCGACCTCTTCGTGACGGAGCAGAACACGAAATGCAAAACCTTCTGCTCCAAGCGCCCCTCCCAGTTCAGCCATTCAGCGGATGCATTCGACGAGTCATGGGGGGAATGGTCACTGGTGTATGCTTTTCCCCCCATACCCCTGGTCTCCATGACGATCCAGCACATCATCTCCGACAAAACGCAAGCCAGGGGTGGTTCCCGCTCTTGAGGCGCCTAGCACTCCACCCACCACAAAGGCTTCCGCTAGTACCCGACCTGCTCACCCAAATGGGCGGCCATACTCTTCACCCCAATCTACAGAACCTGGCCTTGACAGCCTGGCGGCTGAGCGGGTAACCTTATCACCCCTTTGCCTTCCTCAAGAAGTGGAGGAGGTGGTACTCGCAGCTCATCGCCCCACGACTAGGAAATCATACAGCCTCAAATGGCGTCGTTTTGCCTCCTGGTGCTCCTCTCAAGGCCTGGATCCCTTCTCATCTCCAGTAACCAGGATACTATAATATCTCGCCTCCCTGTCTCAACAGGGCCTACAGCCCCAGTCCATTCGGGTACACCTGGCGGCCATACCAGCTCTCCATGACTGCCCCGGGAAGGACTCGATCACACGACTCCCCATAGTAGTCCGCTTCATGAAATGTTTGGCGAACCTACACCCACCGGTCAAAGAACCGGTGCCACACTGGGACCTCAAAGCTGTTCTCAATCAGCTTACATTGCCTCCCTTCGAGCCCATGCTGTCGGCAGAAGCGAAGTTCGTATCCTGGAAAACCTTGTTCCTTGTGGCCATCACCTCAGACAGGCGCATCAGCGAGCTCCAAGCCCTGGTGACACACCCACCGTACACGCAGCTCTCCAATGACTGGGCCTCCCTCCGGACCCACCCTAAGTTTGTTCCAAAGGTGGCCTCGGCCTTTCACATCAACCAAACAATCAAGCTCCCCTCCTTCTTTCCAGAGCCGCACTCCTCGCCAGAAGAGGAGAGGTTACACACGTTGGACTGTATCAGGGCGCTACGCCTTTACCTACTTAGGACCAAAGCTCAGCGAAGTGCCACTCAACTCTTTGTCTCCTATGACCAGAACAAACCCAGGTGCTCTGTAACCAAGCGCACCCTGTCCCTCTGGATCTCCTCGTACATCTCCTTCTGCCTTGACCAGGCCGGCGCTACGCACACGCCATCAGTCAATGCCCATCAACTAAGAGCACTGGCCACTACAATGGTCAATATACGCTCAGTCCCGATAACCGACATCTGTAAGGCTGCCACTTAGTCCTCCCGGCAGACTTTTCAAAAGCACTACTGCCTCGACCTGCATTCTGACCAGACCTTCGGCTGGGCAGTCCTGACGGCAGCTCAGGGAACGCCACCTCAGCCTTAATCCTACGGCGATCCATAGACCTCTGCCCAAGTCACGAGTCTCTGCCATATTGTTTTGCACATGATCTTTGCACATGGGGTTGACACATGATGTTTTGCTCATGATGTTTTGCATGATATTCTTGCACATGATATTTTGCACATGATGCTCTGCACATGATGTTTTGCACATGATGCCTTGATGTTTCGCACATGATGTTTACACACTATGTTGTGCACACAATGTTTGCTTATCCTGTTTTCACAAGTGATGTCCTGGACGTGTTTTTATAGTTATTGATGCACAATAAAAATCCTGTTCTTCAAACAAGTGTCCTCCTATGTTCAAGGTGGGCCCCTTCTACCTCAGCCCTTCTCAGCTAGAGAGGCACCAGGTGTGGCTGACTTCATCCTGCTTGTCCTAGGAGAAATCGAGGTTACTTACCTGTAACAGGAGTTCTCCGTGGACAGCGGGATAAGTCAGCCACACGCTCCCACCCATCCTCCCCTTCAGGGGCCCATTCCCTGGCCTACCTATGCTCCTAGCTCAAGCTGGCTCAGCTTGGAACATAGTGGTCAGCTAGGGGCGGTCCAGGGGTTGGGCCAGGGGGAGGGGGATCCCGCCCAGAAGGGTAAAACCCTTCTGGGCTAGAAAGAGTACTCCGTCCACAGCGCCGTCAGATGACATCACCAGGTGTGGCTTGACTTATCCTGCTGCCCACGGAGAACTCCTGTTACAGGTAAGTAACCTCGATTTCTTTGCATCACAGAAACCTGGATAACTGAATCTGACACCATTAAACTGAATAGTAGCAAATCACCTGGACCGGATGGTATACATCCCAGAGTGTTGAAAGAACTGAAATATGAGATTGCAGACCTGTTATTGGTAATCTGTGAACTTTCATTTAAATCATCTGTAATACCTGAAGATTGGAGGGTCGCCAACGTAACACCAATTTTTAAAAAGGGTTCCAGGGGTGACCCGGGAAATTACAGACCGGTGAGCCTGACGTCAGTACCAAGGAAAATGGTAGAAACCATCATAAAGAACAAAATTACACAGCATGTAGATAGTCATGGCCTAATGGGAGACAGCCAACATGGCTTTAGACAAGGAAGATCTTGTCTTACTAATCTGATCTGTTTTTTTGAAGGTGTGCATAAACAGGTAGACAAAGGTGAGTCGGTTGATATAGTGTATCTGGACTTTCAGAAAGCTTTTGACAAGGTCCCCCATCAGAGACTTTTGGCGAAGCTAAAAAGTCATGGGATAGGAGGCAGTGTACTATTGTGGATCGGGAACTGGTTAAAAGATAGAAAGCAGAGGGTAGGGCTAAATGGCCAATATTCCCAATGGAAAAAGGTGAATAGTGGAGTACCCCAGGGATCTGTACTGGGTCCGCTACTTTTTGACATATTCATAAATGACCTGGAAAAGGGAATAACTAGTGAGGTTATCAAATTTGCAGATGACACAAAACTGTTTAAAGTTGTTAAAACCCAAGAGGATTGTGGAAAACTGCAGGAGGATCTGGATAAATTGGAAGACTGGGCATCCAAATGGCAGATGAAATTTAATGTGGACAAGTGCAAAGTTATGCACCTAGGAAAGAACAACCCACACTATAGTTACACGATGCAAGGCTCCACATTAGAAACCACCACCCAGGAAAAAGATTTAGGAATCATCGTGGATAACATGTTAAAACCCTCCGCCCAGTGTGCAGCGGCGGCCAAGAAAGCAAATAGAATGCTAGGTATCATAAGGAAAGGGATGGAGAATAAAACAAAGGATATTATAATGCCTCTGTATCGCTCCATGGTACGACCGCACCTTGAATATTGTGTGCAATTCTGGTCACCGTATCTTAAAAAGGACATAGAGTTATTAGAAAAAGTACAGAGAAGAGCCACCAAATTGGTGAAGGGGATGGAAGGCTACTCCTATGAAGAGAGGCTAAAAAGGTTAGGGCTCTTTAACCTAGAAAAGAGACGGCTGAGGGGAGATATGATAGAGGTGTATAAATTAATGAATGGAGTGGAACGGATAAACGTGGATCAATTGTTTACGCTATCAGAATATAGAAGGACTAGGGGACATGTAATGAAGCTACAGGGTAAACTATTTAAGACAAATAGGAGAAAATATTTCTTCACTCAACGTGTAATCAAACTCTGGAATCTGTTACCGGAGGATGTAGTAAGGGCTGTTAGTATAGCTGGCTTTAAAAAAGGTTTGGACAAGTTCCTGGAGGAAAGGTCCATAAACCACTATTAAAAAGGGACCCAGGATATCAATGCTTGGCCTAGTACAAGCACTGCAGAACCTGTGTCTTTTGGGGAAACTGCTAGGTACGTATGACCTAGATTGGCCACTGTTGGAAACAGGATACTGGGCTTGATGGACCTCGGTCTGACCCAGTATGGCATTTCTTATGTTCTTATGTTCTTATTCTAAACCAGCTAAATGTAAATGGGTACTCAATGTTCAACTGCAACCGAGATAAAAAGAAAGGGGGAGGAATACTCATAATAGCAAAATCTATTCTTAATTACTCATCCCTCATTTGTGATAACCAAGAAGGCATGGATATTCCAAAGATAGAAAACAGAAACATAGCTATCTGCCTCTTCTACAGATCCCCCATATCAGACCCACAAAATATTTATTTATTTATTTTATTTATTTACATTCTCTTATATACCGCGCTATTCTGCATCAGTGCGGTTTACATTGAACAAACTGAAATTACATTGAACAGGTTATTATAACTTGGAGATAACTATTTTACAGGGAACATGGGCTATGGAGGGTTAAGTGGCTTGCCCAAGACCACAAGGAGCACCTGTGGGACTAGAAACCCCAGTCCTTCCGGCCCAAGGTTGCTGTCCTCTAGTGGGATTTGAACCCCTGACCTTCCGGCCTGAAGTACCTTGCCCCAACCACTAGGCCACTCCTCCACTCTGTTCTAGAATCTGCATTTAAAACCTCCATGAATAAGCCTCATATTATTCTTGGAGACTTTAATCTGGCTTCTCTCAATAATAACCAATCAATAATTTTCCTTGACTCAATGGAGGAAATGGATTTTAAACCCACAATCACCTACCCTACACACATTAAAGGGAACACTCTTGACCTAGTTTTCCTTCCTGAACAAATAACCAGATTGCCCCAATACACTCCTCCTAGCATAACTCAGATCCCATGGTCCGACCATCATTTGATTCGATTCTCCATTCACATTCCTCATACCCCTACCTCTCATCACACTACAATACACCAAGGTCCAAGGTTTCGACCTTTTGTATCAGGAATGTTTCTTGAAACAATTATACCTCAGCTGGACAAAGAACTAAACAGTCTTGACAAGACTGTTGCTAATTGGAACACTACAATAAAAACAGCTGCCAAACCATTAACTGCCAAAGCTAACAGATCCCATAAAAAAACATCTGAAAAATGGTATACTCCTGAACTAGCTACCTTTAAAAAAGAGCTCAGAAGGTTAGAAGCTAAATGGAGAACAAAAAAACCCCCCCAGAAATGCGGGAACTATACTTTGCGACTCTTAACTCCTACAAGCTAGCTACAAATAACACCAAGAAACAATACCATGCATCAATCCTATCTAAAGCTACTAACCGCACAAGGGAACTATTTGAGATTATAAAGTCATTATCTAAAGCCCCCCCTGCCAACATTCACAAGATTCCTCTTAACTCCCAATTATTAGCAAACTATTTTGCTGGCAAACCTAAGCAAAATGTCCCATCTGTACCTGATCCCTTTCCCACAATAATAAATGTCCTCAGTGAATGGAAATCTTTCCATCTCATCGATAGAAATCAATTACTAAATATAATTACAAAACTTAATACAACCACATCCCTCTTGGACCCATGCCTGGTAGCCTGGATTAAGGCAACAAAACTAGAACTAACCCCTTACATCTTAGATATAGTAAATAAATCCTTACTAGAGGGTATACTACCAAAGGAACTCAAACTCTCAGCAATCCGCCCACTCTTAAAAAGCAACTCACTAGATAACAATGATCCATCCTCGTACAGACCTATTGCTAGTATCCCCTTCCTGACTAAAATCATCGAAAAAGTTGTCCAAATCCAGCTTCAGGATTTTATAGATACCTCGACTCCCCTTGATGAGCATCAATACGGGTTTCGCCCCTTCCATGGCGTAGAAACGCTACTTCTTGTCCTCCTTGATTCCCTTGTCAGAGGCATGGACAACATCAAACAAGCCTTCATATTGGTATTTCTTGACATCTCTGCTGCATTTGACAGTGTAAACCATAACATACTAATCTCAAGACTTAGCCATTTAGGTATAAGAGAAGTAGCTCTCAAATGGTTTAAATCATATATATCTGACCGTTCACAATATGTACAAATTGATCAAGATGCATCACCACCATTTTCACAAGAACAGGGAATTCCACAAGGCTCATCACTTTCTGCCCTCTTGTTTAATCTATGGGGCATGTTTACTAAAGATTGCCGTTTGCGCAGTGTCCTGTTATCGCGCGGTAAGGTATCTTACCGCGCGATAATGGCGCTTTAACAGGCGATAAGGTACTTAAGCTAGGGGCCTTAGTGAAAGAGCCCTTCGAACCCTTACACCTAGCTACAGTAAAGGATTTGGCGTTATCTTGTAGAGAGCCTTTTCTTCAGTTTCCTAACGAAAAAGTGGTTTTAAGACTGGTGCCATCCTTTCTGCCAAAGGTCGTTTCTCCCTTTCATCTGAATCAAACGGTGTCGCTTCTAGTGCTGGGTGCTGGCGAGGGCTCGACGTCGGATCGTGCCCTGTGATCCTTGGACGTCAAGCGCACACTGCATCAGTATTTGAAAGTCTCTGAATCCTTTTGCAAGACTGATCGGCTCTTTGTGCTGTTCGGGGGCCTCGCAGATGCGAGGCGGCAGCGAAAGCATCCATCTCCCGATGGATCAGGGAGGCAATCGCTTCGCCGTACTTGTTGCAAGGATGGTTGGTTCCGGCAGGTTTGCGGGCACACTTTACCAGAGCGCAGGCCGCCTCTTGGGCGGAACACAGCTTGATTCCACCAGGGGACATTTGTAGGGTAGCGACGTGGTGGTCGCTTCATACGTTCAGTAAGCACTATCAGTTGGATGTGCTGGCAGTGAGAGACGCCTGTTTGGTTCAGCAGTTTTGGATTTAAGGGTCCCTCCCTATGAACACTGCTCTGTTACATCCCAGAGGTAGAGGACTGAACTGGAGGAACAATAAGGAAATGATAATTAAACTTACCTGGTAATTGTAGTTCCTTTAGTGACGACAGTTCAGTCCTCAATCCTGCCCGGGTAGTGTCATGGTCTGTGGATCCTTAATGGGGGGATCGAGGTGATTACAGGTAGGCATACATTTTTTAAGGAATACTATCTCGTGACTCAGCCCTGTTCCTTTCTCGCTTGTCTATGGAGAAGGCAGGAGGAAACAGTATGGGGCAAGGTTTACTGTTTTGAGGTTAATATTTTGAATTGGTATGTTAGCTACTTATTTGTCGCTCTGTTGAGTATGTTTTGTCAATAGTTCACAGGGGATTATGGGAGTTACCAATAGACTATATGCAGTGATGTCATTAATTTGACATGTCCAGTCTCCAAGCTGCAGGAGGAGGAGCACAACCCAGTGGTAGAGGACTGAACTGTCACTAAAGGGTCTACAATTACCAGGTAAGTGTAATTATCATTTCCTTATCGTTCCTCCAGTTCAGTCCTCTACCTCTGAGTTGTGCTCCTCCTCCTGCAGCTTGGAGACTGGACATGTCAAATTAATGACATCACTGGATATAGTCTGCTGGTAACTCCCATAATCCCCAGTGTGTCCAGTCTCCACGCAGCAGGAGGACGTAGTGAGCCTAGAGTGCTGGGCTCACTTAAGGAACAGATAGGGAGCAATACGATAGGATAGAGTAATCTAAATTTAATTGGGTGATTTTCCCTTTAAGTTTCTCTGTCTATTTACTTTTATTTGCTAGAGGGTACTGTGGCTTTAAGAGCAAAGCTGTTTGTGTGATGAAGTTTGTCTCCAGTGCCGGTTCCTGCCTGCCTTCTTTCAGTGGGGCCTTGGGGAGCTCAGATTCTTACATCTTCAGATCTCTCCTCCTAGGTGGGACGGAGGAGAGCTCTGGGCAGGAATGGAGGCAGTTTCCCCGACAGGTCAGAGAATGGGGATCTGTCCGGCGGCGGCAATGCTCTGGCGGTAGGCTCGCCCGGCGGTTCTCCTCACAAATTAAGCATCAGTGGAACCGCGAGGGCTGGAGCCCCGTCGAAGAGGGGTGAGTTAGACTAATTGCTTCTATTTTTGTGGCACTGCTCGCTTTGGGGGACTGGAGTCGGGTGGGAGACCCGCCGTCTTCGGCGCGTTTATTTTGGCGCCATTTTTCTGCGGGCTCAGCAGCGGCGGCCATTTTGGGTGCACGGAGGCCGCATGGCACAAGCTACGGTGTGAACCCCGGCCCCAGATTCACCGCAGAGAGGGAGTTTCCGCTCGCGGGGGTCTGGAAGGGCAGCCCTGCTTCATTTGATAGCAGTCTTGACGCCCCTGCCATTTTAAATTTTCCTTGGGCACAGTGTGCACTTTGAAGTGCTGGAGGGGAGTTTTTGGAGAGAAGGGATTGGGTTCTCAGCCCGGCAACTATGCTGAGACCGGGGGAAGGGGGGGGGTGTAGGGCCTGCTTGCAGGTTATTAGCCCCTGCGGTCCCGATCAGGAATATTTAAAAAAAAAATTGAGATACATATAGTTCTACAGGGCTGTTATCATAATGGTGTCACGCCCGCAGTGTATGGTCTGCGGCACGCGCAGGGGCACCGAAGCAGAGTCTGATATTTACAGAGGCTGTGCCGTGCTATCCACTGATGTGGAGCAGCAGATGGAAGCAAAGGCTAGCCCTGAGGGGTCGCTGACAATGATAGCTCCTGACGGGAAGGAGCTGGAGGCCTCTTCCTCACGAAGTGGGCAGGAGACCAGCGTGGGTCTCCCGGCGGTGAGTCCAGCTTTGGGGGCTAGGCCACAAATAGAAGACTTTTCCCCAGATTTCGTATTGCTCATGCATGAGCCTTCTGCATGAGACAGCAGGGAAAGATGCCGGATCCCGCGTCTCTTACTGCGTTTTCACAGCAGCCTAGTCTGACGGGAAAAGGTACTGTTTCCTCTAGACCCTCGAAGAGGCCGCGGCCTCGTGAGCTGTCTTCATCCGATATGGAGGGGTAATGGGTCGGACGAGGTCGATCCGGACCTGAAGATGGACACGGCTGACCTGGAATAAGGGAAGATTCCGGAGCCGGAGGACCAGGCAAGGATCATTCGGGTGTTTCGAAGGGAAGAGCTGTTAGCTCTTATCACGGAGTCCCTCCAGACATTGAATTTAGCGGCTGCACTAGCAGAGGCAGAAGAAAGTGTGGAGGACCCCGTCATCCAAGCGGTGTGGCAGGTGCAAATAGTGTTCCCCGTCCACCGTGTGGTGGACAAGATGATTCAGGATGAGTGGGATCAGCCTGAGTTGGGGCTCAGAGGAATTTGAATGATGAATAGGGTATATCCCCTAGCAGATAAGGACAAGGAGCGTTTTCGTTCTCCCCACATTGATGCAACGGTGTCAGCGGTCAACAAGAAAACCACTATCCCGGTTGAAGGCAGCACGGCGTTAAAGGACGCGCAGGATAGAAAGATGGACAGTTTGTTAAAACAGTCATTCGAGGCAGATGCGTTGTTCCTGCAGGCTTCCATTTGCAGGGCCTGGGTGGCAAGGGCATGCCTCAGATGGTCTCAATGCTTGCGGCAGTCCTCTCAGTTGGACCCTGAGGGGGCTGCGGAGTTGGATAGGTTGGAGTCCGGTACAGCCTACCTAGCAGATGTGCATTATGACTTGATTTGAGCGCTAGCTAACAGCATGGCTTCCTTAGTGGCCGTGCACCGGTCCCTCTGGTTGAGGAATTGGGCAGCCGATGGTTCATCCAAGTCGTGGCTCAGCAAGCTTCCTTTTAAGGGCAAGTTGTTGTTTGGGGACGATTTGGATAAGTTGGTAAAAGAGTTAGGAGAACCTAAAGGGGGTAGGCTTCCAGAGGATAAGCCGAAGGCAGGGAGGTTCTCACCGGCCTTTCGGGGGCCATATAGGGATAGCAGAAAATTCTGGGGTTCCCGGCTGGGTGGCTTCCAGAGGGGCAAGTTTGTGCCCAGAGCCCAGGGGTTTCGCGGGTTCCAGGGAGCAGGTAGAGGTTTCTCAACACTCCCCCCGCCCAGACCTTCTGCAAATCCCAATGAAGGTTGGGGGATCCTGGCGGAAAGACAACCAATAGGTGGGAGGCTCTCGAAGTTTCTTTCTGCCTGGACCTAGATAATGTCCGACCAGTGGGTCTTGGAAATTGTTCGAGAGGGCTACCCACTGGAATTGGCAAGACAGGTCTGGGATTCCTTTGTCATGTCTCCTTGCAGAAATCCGCAGAAAGCCCTGGCGATCCGCAGTACCCTCGACCGGCTCCTGCACTTGGGGGTGATTGTTCCGGTCCCTTTGTCAGATTATGGTATGGGTCGATACTCAATCTGTTTCATCGTGCTGAAGAAGGACGGTTCTCTGTGCCCTATCTTAGATCTCAAAGGGGTAAATTGGTGTTTGCGGGTCCCGCATTTTCGGATGCAGACCCTGAGGTCGGTAATAGTTGCAGTTCGCAAAGGGGAATATCTGACATCCCTGGATCTCACGGAAGCTTATCTGCATATTCCAATCAGGGTGGTCCATCAAAAGTACCTGCGGTTCGCCCTTCCTTGGGGCCATTATCAATTCCAAGCATTGCCCTTCGGGCTTGCGACGGCGATGCATATCTTCACCAAGGTGATGGTGGTGGTGGCGGCGGCGCTAAGAAAGGAAGGAGTGTTGGTTCATCCCTATCTCAATGACTGGCTCATTCAGGCGAAGTCAGAGGCCGAAAGTGTTTGGGCTACCGCCAAGGTAGTAAAGTTTCTAGAGAGTCTCGGCTGGGTGATCAACCTAGCCAAAAGTTGCTTGGTACCTTCACAGGATCTCGAGTACCTGGGGGTGCGGTTCAACACACAGACAGGGCTCGTGTTTCTTCTGCAGCGCCTTGCGCTGGGTCTTCAGAACTCAGTCCGCGGGTTCAGCACCGCTCTAGCCCCGACGGCGTGGGAATACCTGCGGGTGTTAGGCACGATGGCGGCGACTCTGGAGGCCGTTCCCTGGGCCAGATTCCATATGCGGCCCCTTCAGTGGGCTCTCCTTTGGCAGTGGTCACATCAGAATGACTCGTTGAGCAAACGCCTCTCCTGTCCACCCCCGGTCAGACGCTCCCTGCGGTGGTGACTTCGGCCCGAGTCCCTTCAAGCGGGGATGCCCCTGGAGCAGCTGGAATGGCTCCCCCTTTTGATGGATCTGAGCCGGGGGGGGGGGGAGGTGGGGAGCCCACTGCGGAGACCACTTTGTGCAGGGCACTTGGTTGCATCAAGAGAGTGGCTGGTCGATCAACCAGCTACAATTGAGAGCGGTGTGTCTAGTGCTGCAGTTCTTCGAGCCAACGGTGACAGGTCGAACGGTGAGAGTGCTGTCGGACAATTCCGTGACCATGAACTACATCAATCGGCAGGGCGGTACCAGAAGTGCGGCCATGGAAGAGGAGGCAGAGCGGCTATTCACCTGGGTGGAGAAATGCCTGCCAGCTCTGTCGGCGGCACACATTGCAGGAAAGGATAATGTGACAACGGATTTTCTCAGCAGAGTGCAGGTGGATGCCGGAGAATGGGAGCTGCATCTGGAGGTGTTTACACTAATAGTGCGCAGGTGGGGGCATCCGATCATGCTAGTGAACCTCCTCCTGCAGCTTGGAGACTGGGCATGTCAAAAACTCATGACATCACTGGATATAGCCTGCTGGTCTCTCCCATCAGCCCCCAGTGAACTATTGACAATGCAGACTCAAAGGAGCAAAAAATCAGTAACTTTTTTTTTTTTAACTTATTATATTCAAGGGCATGCAGAACATATAACCTATCTACCTACTACTCCCCTTCCAGAAGGAAAGGGACTGCTTCCTGCATGCTCCCCTTTCCGTCGAATGCCTAGCCCTAAACAATCCAGAACAATTTAGCAATATATATAACAATATTATAATATAATAATATAACAATATAGCGCAAACAAATGGAAGCATCAAAACGACTGAACACCAGTGAAGGCCTATATCCACTTTTAACCTTGCACTTCCCCAACAGAAAAAACACTGCTAAGACCCCATCCCCTGGCGGTAATGAGGACTAAACTGGAGTCACTCAAGGAAACACAATTACCAGGTAAGTGTAATTTCTATTTCCTTATCGTTCCTCCAGTTTAGTCCTCAACCTCTGGGATGTATCAGAGCAGTAATCATTGGGAGGGACCTTTCCAGCTGGATCTCAACACCGCCTCCCTGAAAACAGCATCCTTAGCCGCCAGAACATCTAGGCGGTAGTGCTTACTGAAAGTATGGAGAGACAACCAAGAGACCTCCCTACTGGCGGAACCAAACTGTGCTCCATCCAAGAAAACGCTTACACTGTGGTAGAGTGAGCTTGTAAGCTCCCTGGGACTATATGGTCCCGTAGAAGATAAGCCAATGCACTCGCCGCTCCAAATCCATCCAGAAATGGACTCCTTCACCACCGCTTCCCTTTGCGGGGCCCTTCGAACACCCTGAAGAGAGACGATCCACCTTGCGAAAGTTTCTGAAACCTGTAAACACTGTCGCAGCATTCTCTTGATGTCCAAACAGCGCAAGCTATGGTTCAATACGCTCCCCTCTGCCACACCTAGTGCTGGAAGAGAGACCATTTTAGTTAGGTGAATGTAGAAACCACCTTTGGCAACAACGACAAAACCAGCCGCCAGGTCACCTTCTGTCTGGAGACAGACAAAAAACGATTCCTGACAGGTCAACGCCTGCAACTCCGAAAATCGCCTCGCCGAACAGATGACCATCAAACATACCGTCTTCAAGGCAAAACCCTTAACCTATGCCTGTTGCAAGGACCCCAATGGCACGCTAGCTAATGCTCCTAAAACCAACTTGAGCTTCCCCGGTGGAATTAATATCCTATGACAGGGCTACACGTCTGGTAACCGCCTGAGAAAACGTATCACATCGACCTGTGCATGACAGCCACTCCCTGTCCTTTGCCTCTATAGCAAGACAGAGCTGCTAACTGAACTCTCCAGGTCCTGCCTTTATCAAACCCTTCCTTCAGAAAACTTAATACCAAGGGAACTGACACTGTTGTCGTGCGAGCATGCCTCCGCGAGCACTCGTCCTCAAAGATGCGCCATATACGCACATATGCAAGGGACGTAGATTTTTTTTTTTTGCGGCAAGATGGCAAAGACTGCTGTTGAGCAACTCTTTTTCAATAAGCTTGCCCTTTCAATGGCCACCCCGAAAGCAAAAACCGATGCACCTGAGGCATTCGAAGGGAACTCCATAGCAACAGAATCTCCAATGTCGGAAACCTCCATGGATTCCCGTCAAGCAACTGTATGAGGCAGGTATACCACGGGTGCCTCAGTCAGCCTGAGGCCCCCAACCACACATTTCCCTGAAGCGCTTCGATACACAGAACCATTCGACCTATGCGTGCCCCCGGTGGAAAGACATAGAGACAACCAGTCCACGGCCGCCGTTGAAACAGTGCGCCGATGCCTTCCGACCTCCTTTTGCATCATCTGCTGAAGAAGCGACCCATTTACACAGGGTGAAATGCCGCCATGAGGTCCATTACTGGCTGTCCCCATATGCAACCGATCTGTGCGAACACCTCCGGATGCCACTCCCATTCTCTGGCATCTACTCAGACCCAGCTGAGGAAATCCGCCATCACAATGTCCTTACCTGCAACATGCACCACCGAAAACGCTGGCAGCCAAAGCTCTAGCCACACACACAGACCCTCTGCCGCGGCCTCTATGGCCACACTTCCGGTTCTGCCCTGCCGATTGATGTAGGCCACCGCCGTGGAGTTGTCGGATAGTACTCGCACTGCTCGACCTGTCACCATAGCTTCGAATGCCTGCAACACCTGGTGTATTGCTCGCATTTCCAGTCGGTTGATTGACCACTGGGTCTCCTGTGTACTCCAAGAGCCTTGCGCGAAACGATCTCTGAACATAGTGGAGTTTAACAAAGTTTTTGGCCAAGCTCCCGGAGGAAAGGTCCATAACCTTTTATTAGAGAGAAGCTGGAGAATTATATATATATTTTTTTTATACCAACTTTCACCAATTCAAGATGTTCTAGAAACATAGAAACATAGAAACATGATGACAGAAAAAGACCACAAGGCCCATCTAGTCTGTCCTTCCATAACAACAACTACAACAGTCCACTTTTTACCTTTAGAGATCCTTTGTGTTGGTCCCATGCTTTTTTGAATTCAGTTACTGTCCTCATCTCTACCACCTCCACTGGGAGACTATTCCACGGATCCACTACTCTTTCCGTAAAGAAATATTTCCGCATATCACTCCTGAATCTATCTCCCTTCACCCTCATCCCATGTCCCCTCGTCGCAGAACTTGCTTTCAATTGAAAGAGGCTCTCTCCCTGAACATTTATGCCACGGAGGTATTTAAACATCTCAATCATATCACCTCTATCCCGCCTTTCCTCTAAGGTGTACATATTAAGATCCTTAAGTCTGTCCTCATATGCTTTATAATGAAGACTACTAATCATCTTAGTAGCAACCCTCTGCACCGACTCCATCCTGTTCACATCCTTTTGAAGGTGCGGTCTCCAGAATTGCACACCATACTCCAAATGAGGTCGCACCAAAGACTTATACAGAGGCATTATCACCTCCTTTTTTCTGCTAGCCATTCCTCTCCGTATGCACCCAAGCATCCTTCTAGCTTTTGCCGTCGCCTTTTCTACCTGTTTAGCTACAAGTTCTACAAGGCACACAACCCAACACAGCATCACATCTATTGTACATGCAACGGAACCCTTAAAATATGAGCATACATGAATCCACCGCTTGCCCCGATACAAGCATTGAGTAGCCCATTTGTCTTTTTGGAAACCAGCCAGGTCCTTAAGACCAGGATTGGCTACCCTAGGAAACAGGATACTGGACCTGGAAGAGCTTGGTCTGACCCAGTATTTGCTTTTCTCATATCCTTATGAATGGAACCTCCCCAAGGTCTCTGCCTTGGAAGTAACAGGCTGCACCTGGCCCTATGACCCTGTGGCTAGCTCACACGGAGCAGTGCGGCCTAGTGGTTAAGGCAAGTTGCTAGAGGACCAAGAGCTTGAATTCCAATCGAGACCACCAACCTTGGGCCATAAAAACTGGGATTTCAGGTCCCACGGGTGGTCCTTCTGGCCTTCGTTAAGCAACTTAGCCCTCTGCCTCAGGTACCAAAACATAAATTGTGAGCCCTTCAGGGACAAGGGAAATGAAAATACCGTAAAAATCAAATTTGTCGCACTAAATGCAGCCAAATAACAGAAGTAGAAGAACCACACACCTCAATACCCTCATTGTTCCGGCTAGCCTGAGATCTGTCACTGCAACCACCAGCAACCGAGCATTCTCATTCATAGCGCCACTGCTATGGAACCAACTACCATGCGAACTGAGAGCAATCAATGACCTGTTGGTATTCAGAAAAAAGCTAAAGACGCATCTTTTCCAGACACACTTCAATCCCACATAACCTCTTTCACCATGCACAAGGAAAGAGCACTACATGTCAAACACCTATAGACTCCGACAACCTGTAAATATGTACATACATGTGTAATCAATGTCTTGCAATCAAGTGTAAACCTGTAATCTGAATGTTTGTGTCCTGTACTGAATCATTATGTATGTTTTAATCCATGGCCTGTACAACCATACTGTTATGTATAGCAAACCGCTGCTGATCGCTGGATGTAGCGGGATATAAGTGTACACTAAATAAATAAATAAAATATCTATTCCCCCAAGTGAGCCCAGCACCTAGGCTCACTACGTCCTCCTGCTGCATGGAGATTGGACACATTGGGGGCTAATGGGAGAGACCAGCAGGCTATATCTAGTGCTGTCCTTTGTTTGTAGGATTTTTGAGGCTCGGGGGATTCCTCAGCCTTAAGGGGGCTATTGTCAGTCCTCTTTATTTTTAAGTTTATTCTTAGTTTTATAGGACAGCAGTTTTGGCATTGATCTCTGATGCCACATGTTCTCTCCCTCCTAATCATGTCTCTGAGGAGCATCTGTTTAGTCCTCAACCTCTGGGTAGTGAACCTCCTCCTGCAGCTTGGAGTCCAGAGGTAGAGGACTGAACTGGAGGAACGATAATGAAATGATAATTACACTTACCTGGTAATTGTAGTTCCTTTAGGGAAGGAAAACACTTTTTCAATTCATCAGTAACTAAAAACCAGCTTAACTAATATAGACACTTATAAAAAAATTACCAAGATGATATGTTGGGCACTTCCTATGGCCCTACACACATGGCTGAGGTGTCTCTCCAAAGAATAAAAGCCATAGATTAGCAGAGGAAAAGCCACAGTACAGGGAGCTGCAGGCAAGATGGTGTCGGAGCTTCCCCGGTGCTGAGCGGTGCTTCGTGGAGTGGATGGATTGCTGTGGTTTGGACGCCCATTCTCTTATGATGGGGCGTCAAAAAAGGAAGCAGGGTCTCCTACCCTCGGGGTCCCCTGCATCTGAAACTGCGCGCCAGAAAACACTTGAGGCATGCGGCTTTGCGGTGCCGGGGAGTGGAGCAGCGTCTTCGGCAGAGCCGGCAGTGTTGGAGCTGTCGGCTCTGAGTGCGTCGGGCGTTTGGCTCTCTCCAGAGCAATGCCCCCCCCCCTCAACCTGGAAGTGGTGGACCGGGTCACGGAGTGCTTCCTGCCAGGGCTGTGCGTTGCTCGTCAGCAATAGGGAGTGAAGAGGGCTCCGTTCCTTTCATTCTGACGTCTTTTCTCACCTCGTCGCAGGACATGGTAGAGGGGAAAGGAGTTGAGAGGAATTTCCCTACCAGTGGAGCCTTGGTGGTACCATCAGAGGTTTTTGATACTCTTCCAGGTCTAAGAGGCTTGGTAAAGCCACCAGTTGTGGATATGGAAGCACTATGGGATGCAATTTCTACAATAAATACCTCTCTTATGACTGTTGTTGGGGTTGTAAAAAGGGATTTTCTCTCATTGTCTCAAGATATTTCTGAAGCTAAAAAAGGTCAAGAGGAGCAAGCTCTACGTTTGGAGGGAGTGGAGAAAGAGCTAGAACATCTCCGTGGAGTGTGTGCGGCTCAAGTTAAAGATAAGACTTTGTTGTAAAAAAAAAAACTGAGTATTTAGAAAACTATACTCGTAGGAACAACTTAAGATTGTTAAATTTTCCTAGGTCACCGATAATGTCCCCCATTGAGATGGTTCGTAAATATCTCCAGGAAGTGCTTAAACTCCCTGGGGATAATCTACCTCCAATTGTTAGAGCGCAATATCTGAATGTGGGGGGTGGTGGTGCTGGGGCTGCCTCGGGGGGTTTAGCTACTGGAATGGGGGATCTTACCGCATTCTTGGAGGACTCTCTTGAGGTAGTAACTGCCCGTACCACCCTCTTGGTTACATTGGCCTTAGAGCATGATAAATCATTAATTCTTCGTACATATTTCCGGAATTTCAATTGTACTTTTCTTGGCTCTAAAGTTTTGATGTTTCCTGATCTCTCTCATACCACCCAATTGAGGAGGAGGGAATTCTTGGGTTTACGCCCTAGAGTCCTTGCCTTGGGCGGTAGTTTTCAGTTAAGATTTCCTTCTCGTTGTATTATTTCCTATGATGGTAAATTGTTTCTGTTTTTTGAGCCAAGTCAGTTATTGAATTTTCTGGTAGCTAGGGAGGGAAATAGAGTGGAAATTGTGACCATTTCGGCTGACGCTTTAGTCTCTGCTCCTGAATAAGTATTATTATCCTTTGTTTTATTTCCTGGGGCCTCCCTCATTATTTTCCTTAATACTTGTGGACTAAATTTGGGATGATGTATAATTTGATCTGATTTAGATATAGATGGTATGTCTGAGTGTTTTTGTATGGATATCATCTTTTGTTTCCATTTCATTCTTGTTATGCATGAATGTTAAAATTTAATAAAAATTTTAAATTAAAAAAAAAAAAGCCACAGTACAGAGGAGAGACAGTTCCTGTTCCAGCATTGCAGTCCCTGATCCTGAACTTCAAGCTGGCGTAAGGGCTGGACTGCAGGATGGCTAACTAGGCTTGTTGGGGTAGGAACTGGGAACCTGGCTGTGGAGTAATGGTGCAGGGGGAAGGGGAGGCTGGACTGATTTTAGAGGAGGAAGATGGTAGGATGGGTAGGAATGTGCTAAAAGGGAGACTGGTTAACAGCATGGTGGGAGGAGAAAGAGCAAAACTGCACAGTGAACGGAAGAGATCAGCAATGACTCATAATGTGAAGGAAAAGGATATAAAAAGACAGCGGGAAAGATGTATGTCTGAAGAGCTCCCACTGCCTTGCCCAGAACAGAGGCAGCCAATCATCTTTCAGGGAATCATTAGAGTCACGCGTTATCAATTCACAGCAGTTTGGTAAATGGTAAAGATTTATCTATGTGATAGAAGTAGTTGTAATTCAGTGTGTCCCTATTAATGGAAGATGTATAAATTCAGGAATTTGCCACTTCTGCTATTTATCATTCCTAGGATGTTTTTAAATGTACGCAGTGCTGTATACATACCTATGACAGATAGTTCTTGTTAGGTGTCTATTCAAGAAAGACAATTTATAATGAATTGTAGCA
Source organism: Ichthyophis bannanicus (assembly GCA_033557465.1). Lineage (NCBI taxonomy): Eukaryota > Metazoa > Chordata > Amphibia > Gymnophiona > Ichthyophiidae > Ichthyophis > Ichthyophis bannanicus. The sequence goes on from CM066031.1 coordinate 19,022,700, forward strand.
GCAAAGCGCAGACAAACCAATGATACCAGGAGTCTGTTCAGAAGGTCCAAATCATTTATTTGTGCACAAGTCTCAAGCAAGGCAATTTCAAAATGGCTGAGCAAAGTTTTCAAGCATTACAACAACTTTTATAGACTTCTGTTCCATTCTAGGTATAGAAAAACATTTCATTGGTCCCGGTACGCTCCCGTACCTCCCGTAGCCCTTCTATTGGTCCCGGTACTGATAAGTTTCTCCAATTATGTTCCTTCTGTGGGCTTCTGTAGGCATGACACCTGCCTGCCCCCCTTCTAGTCCCAATTACAATGGTCAGTTCATCAACTTGTTACTTTCACACTTTCAAGGCTATGGGACCATTTGTGCGTGCAGAAGAGCAAGGTTCTGTAACTCATCTGTCAGCACTCCTCAATATTTCTCTGCAAATGTACTCTTTCTTATCAGTAACTTTAAAACACATCTTTTCTGTATTTTTCCATTTCTTAATTCTGCAATTCTGCTTATCTAAGCTAATTCAATATTTCTACTGAGTTCTTTCTTGCAATAGCAGCATATTGGGGGATGTGCAATCCTATATGCCTCTCCACAGGCCTCATTTACAGGTCAAGCTAGCCATGCTGGCCTGCCTATGTCAGACACCGTGGGTCACAGGCCTGCACCTGCCACATTCCCCCCTTTGATTAATCTCACCCTATTACTTAATAAGGTGTGAGAATTAAATCACTTTCTAGAAGATTCACATCCTGATTAAAGGATTCTTACTAGTTCCACTAGGGCTAGCTTTATATAAAGCCATTATTCTAGTTGCGGTCTTCCGCTCTACTGTATTATCAATAGCACTATGAAGGGAACGCATGCAACATGGGATTAAACATGGTAAGCAGAGGACAACAGCAACAAGGATTAGTACTAAGATAACAAAAGTCTTAAATCCTCCCAGCCAAGAGAAAAGGTTAGCAAACCAATTAGGAAATTTCAAGGCGTGCCAAGTCTGTACTGGCACATAAGCATGTCTCTGCATATCTTTAGCAATTTCTTCAACTACTTGACCTTTATCATCTATTTTCAAACAGCAATTAGTTAAATTCAGTTTACCACATACTCCTCCTTCAGCTGCTAGCAAATAATCAAGTGCTAAACGATTTTGGTATATGGCAGTGCGCATCTGAGTACTTTGTCTAGCTAAGAGCGTGAGAGCATGACTAGTTTCATTGGTTATTATTTCAACTACTGCTTGTAAGCGAATAATACGATTAATCATATAAATTGGGGTACGATAACCATACATACCATCATCATTCCAAGTGGCAGGCCCATAATACTCAATAATTCTTTCTGGTGGCCAATCATCACCTTGCCACTTCTCCCACTTGCCTATCTGTAAGGCCTCTCTTCTCTGTCTAGATGCTCCTTTGTGTTTGTGGGTAGTATATACAGGGTATCCTAATTGTTCTCCATGTTCAGTGTTTAACAGGAAGAAAGAAGGTCTGATGGTTCCTAAGACACATGCTCCTCCCCATTGTGGTGGGAGTTGCGCATATGCTCGGTTTCCACAGATCCAATATAGGCCAGGTGGGGCTTGCCAGGCTTGGACTTTGGCAAGGTTAGTCCATAGACCTGCAAGTTCAGGAAATCTGGCTAATGGGTTAGGAGGTTCAGGATGTCTGATTCCTGACCACCATGCTGTCTTTTTAGTCGTGGCATTATAGTACTTCTGGCTAAGACAGACCAGCTGTCCTACTTTTTGGGTGAACTGGGGTCCAGTTCTGGCAAAGCAAAGACGTCCAACGATTGAGTGCGCTAACACCCATTCACTGGTTGTCTTGTGTAATTCAGTCTGATTGTAAATCATGGAATAATTCAATTCTTGGGCTTCCCAGGGCCATTGATCTCCCATTTGGGTTCCGCCACAGAAATAACAATCTGTGATCTTAAGACTAGATACTACTGCTCCGGCTAATTCTAGAAACAAATTCTGTGAAGGGTGAGGGATCTCAAACTTATTTACATGCATAGCTTCATAAAAGGTATTATGAATATGATATTTAGATGACTTATGGGCTTGAGTATTCAATCTAATATATACAATGGTCCCTGGATCTGTTCCCCCTCCTGCAATACGTAAACCAAACTTATATCCTTGTTTCCATGCATGGGGGTTATGTACACGCAAATGTAAGGGGTTGCAAGCATCTTTCTGACATTTATCATTTGTGGTTGGCTTGGTTAGAGTAGCCATCCGCTTATCTATTTTCTCATCAGTTATACCAGTGTTCCAGGTAGCATAGAAAACACATTCCCAATACGGGCAATAGTAGTCTGCCGCTGTAGCAGTACTATACCCTGGTTCCTTTTTACCTGTACACTTCCTCCATCCTGTGGCTCCTTCTGGACACATATACTTATGGTCATTCCGATACGCTTTCTCCCATGTACCACAGGTGGACTGACTATCTCTATTAATAGCATTACATGCATCAAAATTCAAACAGCAGGTTTAGTAATGTCCTTAAGTGGTGGTGTAGCAGCTAATATAGGTCCATCTGCATCCTTCCATCTTATTTCCAACGTGTAATAGGATGGATTCTGATGCGGATTATAGCATGCTTTGATTTTGCCATGAGTGCAAACATTTAGTTCAGTGGTGTTATAGATACACCGAGTTATTGTTCCCTTGCAGGTATAGTAAGAATGGTAAAGCAAAGTCTGAGTTACTTTCAGTCCAGTTCTAGTAGAGGTAATACAAGCTGTGCAAGGAGGTAGAGCATAAGTCTGTTCAAAACCTCCAAAGAAGGCAACCAAGGCAAAGCAGAAGCAAAGATACATGTTGATGTTGATTGGAGTTCTTCTGAATCCTCAGCTTGCTGATCTTGATCACGACGGTCTATTATTCTTCGTCCCGTTTGCTAATGAAGCAATTTAACGGGTGCTGAGTGTTGATTGAAGATCCTCAAGATGTCCAGCACACATTGACCAACTTAGCAATTCAGTTGGCTTGTGAAGTCTGGCTTAGTCAATATAGTCTCAAAGTAGTAGTGTGTCAAATCACACACAAATCGGGTTCGTTGAAACAAAACTATTGCTGCATGGAAAACAGCAATCCTCTTCGAAAGACTTGGCTACTGCAAAGCACTTGTGATGAAGTGTCTATGCTGCTGGTTGCCGTCTCAGAGTAACTCGCAAGGGTACATCAGGGTGCTGCTCTGCTGTCCACCGCTCTGGTTCAGGATCGGCGGCGGGCTTGACTCGGCTGTGGTGGATCCAGGCGTCAATCTCGGCTACCTTTACTGCAGTTGGGGTAGACAGGATGACGGTGTACGGTCCCTTCCAATGGGGTTCCAACGGTATCTTCTTCCAATCTTTGATCCACACCGAAGTTCCAGGCTGGTAGGGATGCAAGGGTTCCGTCAAGTTGATAGGCAACTGGTCTTGGATCCACGTATGGAGAGTCTGCAGAACAAAACTAAGAGCTAGGAGTTCTTGTCTGGTTACTTCTGAACCAATCTGGGCTAGATTTCCTTTGACTCCCTGCACTATTGGTGGGGGTTTACCATACAAAACTTCAAAAGGGGAAAATCCTGTTGACTTTACAGGGGCTGAGCGTATTCTGAGTAAAGCTATGGGAAGCACTTGGGGCCATTTCAAGTGTGTCTCCTGACAAAGCTTAGACATTTGGGCTTTCAAAGTACGATTCATTCGCTCAACTTTCCCTGAACTCTGGGGTCTGTATGCAGTGTGGAGTTTCCACTGTATCTGCAAAGCTTTTGCTAACTGCTGAGTAACTTGGGAGACAAATGAGGGTCCATTGTCTGACCCTATTACTGCTGGGATTCCAAATCTGGGGACAATCTCTCTCATTAAGGCTTTGGTAACTTCTCGGGCTTTCTCAGTTCTGGTTGGGAATGCTTCTACCCACCCAGAGAAAGTACAAACTAATACTAGTAGGTAATGGTATCCATTGGCTTTTGGCATTTCGGTGAAATCAACTTGGAGGTTGTGCATGGGGGTCACACCTCTTGACTGAACTCGGGGTGCTGTAATAAGGCCTTGCTTGGCATTATTCTTGGCACAGATTTGACATTGTCGGGCTACTGAGGCTGATATGGTTGTCATCAGAGGGATGTAGAAATGTGGTCTGAGTGCTTTCTCCATAGCACTCTTTCCATAGTGGGTGGCTTCATGAAAAGCTTTGACAAAGGATGGTCCTAACAGTTCAGGAATTACTATTTTTCCCGGAGGTTGACTGCCTTCTTCTGGTGGCAGCTCAATCCATCCGTCTTTCAATACTCCATTTTCTTTGTCACAATAGTAATCCAATTCTTTGGTGGTATATCGTGGGGTCCATAGATTCAAGGGTACTGGAAACAATGCTGCTTGCATTGGCATAGCTTGTGGGGCAATTTGTCCTGTCATAGCTGCTTGTCGTGCTGAGGCATCTGCGAATCTATTCCCTCGAGCAACTTCTCCTTTTCCTGCTTGATGTCCTCTACAATGCATGACAGCTACACGTGTTGGGGCCCAGACTGCATCAAGTAACATCAATATCTCGGGACCATATTTGACTGATTTTCCTCCGGATGTGATGAGTCCTCTTTCTTTGTAGAGAGCTCCATGGGCATGCAAGGTAGTGAAAGCATATTTGGAATCTGTATATACATTTAGCACAAGTTTTTCTCCTAACAACAATGCTCTGGTGAGTGCTATTAATTCGGCTTTCTGGGCTGATGTGCCTGAGGCTAGAGCTGATGATTCAACTACTTCATGTTGAGTGACGACTGCATATCCGGCACAGCGTCGTCCGTCAAGGATGAGACTGCTCCCATCAACATAATAGATCTGGTCGGGATTGTCTATGGGCACATCTGTTAAGTCAGGTCGACTAGAGAACACAGTTTCCATGACTTCGATGCAGTCATGTTCTGGGAGTTCTTCACTGATAGGTATCAAGGTAGCTGGGTTCAAGGCATGGCTCACTTCAAGTTGTATCTGTGGGTTTTCACATAACATGCTCTGGTACTTCAACATTCGGGAATTGGTGAGCCAATAATTTGCTTTCTGTTCCATAAGGGCAAGGACTGCATGTGGCACAGTGACTCGTATGTTCTGTCCTAGTGTGAGTTTGTCTGCTTCACTCACTAGTAGCGCTGTAGCTGCAACTGCTCTCAAGCAGGGTGGCCATCCCTTGGCCACAGGGTCCAATTGTTTCGATAGGTAGGCTACAGGTCGTTCCCAATTTCCTAATTTCTGAGTCAACATGCCTAAGGCATTTCCCTGTGCTTCATGTACAAACAAGTGGAAAGGTTTGTGGACATCTGGTAGTCCAAGTGCTGGTGATGACATCAATTCTTCTTTTAACTTCTGGAAGGCTGTATCCTGCTCAAGTCCCCACTCCAGTGGTGACTTCTCTTCTCCTTTTGTGGCTTCATACAGTGGTTTGGCAATTTGGGCAAAGTTGGGTATCCAGATTCGGCAATATCCTGCCGCTCCCAGAAAGGCTCTGACTTGCTTTCTGGTTGTTGGAGTTGGAATTCTGCATACTGCTTCTTTTCTTTCTCTGCCTAATCTTCTGCTTCCTTGGGTAATACGAAAACCCAAGTATTTCACTTCTGTTTGGCATAGTTGTGCTTTGGCTCTGGAAACTTTATATCCAGCTTCATTTAGTAACTGCAAGAGATCTTTGGTGGCTAATATACATTCTCTTTCTGATACGGCAGCTATCAACAGATCATCCACGTACTGGAGAAGTACTCTCTTCCCCGGGGCTACTGGATAGCTTGAAAGGTCTTGATTTAGTGCAGCACTAAAGATGGTAGGTGAATTCTTGAATCCTTGGGGTAATCTCGTCCAGGTGAGTTGGCCCCCTCTTCCAGAGATGGGGTCCTGCCATTCAAATGCAAACAATATTTGGCTTACAGGGGCTAATCTTATGCAAAAGAATGCATCTTTTAAATCCAGTACAGTGAAATGGGTAGCTTCAGCAGGTATCAGTCCTAGAAGAGTGTAAGGATTGGGCACAACTGGATGTATAGTTTCAACTGCATCATTTACTCTTCTCAAATCTTGCACTGGGCGATAATCATCTGTCTCAGGTTTCTTCACTGGCAAAAGTGGGGTGTTCCATGGGGATTGACATACTTTTAGTAGGCCATACTCGAGCAATCTCTGTAGGTGGCGATGAATGCCTTCAATTGCGGCTCTTGGGAGAGGGTACTGTTTGACGTGCACTGGGGTAGCGCTAGGCTTGAGGGTTACAATCACTGGTGCTATATGCTTGGCTAGGCCTGGGGGACTGCCTTCTGCCCACACTTCAAGTGGTGCATGAATGTTCTTTAAAGTTTGTTCAAAATAGGTATCTTGAATCGAATCATCAATGTAGTATCTCCACTCTTCTTCTCGGGGTACTGTCAGCAGCATTACTCCTGCTGGTTTGGCTTGGGAATTCACTGTCATTTGCATTTCTCCTTGCTCAGAGAAAGATATTTGGGCTTGAAGCTTGGCTAGCATATCTCGTCCCAGTAGGGGTACTGGACATTCGGGCATGTAAAGGAATTGATGAGTTACTTGCTGTCCTCCTAGACTGCATATTCGGTTTTGTAGAAAAGACTTTGTGGCTTTGGCACCAGTTGCTCCTATAATGGTGACTGCTTTCTTGGTGAATGGGGCTATCTTTTTGTCTATTACTGAATGTTCTGCTCCAGTATCAACCATAAAGTTCATAAATTGGTCTCCTATTTGTATTTCGACCATAGGCTCCTGGAGACCTAAAGCAAACTTGGAGCCCGGTCTGCCCTAATCCACGTCATCCTCATCATGGGCCTGTGTGGCCAATGCTTGAATGGCTCCTCCTCCCCTCTCTCTCTGGAATTGTTCTCGATTGGCTCCTCCTCGGCCTCGGGGACGGCCTCGTCTTTCTTCTCGCCACTGATGATCGTTGTCGTCATCTTGCTGGGCGTCTTCGAGTTGCGGGCACGTATCTCTCCAATGTCCTTCCTCTTTGCAATAGGCGCATTGGTTCACGCCTAGTCTCTGGGTCCGGCCTCCGCCTTGACCCCGCCCTCTTCCTCTGCTCCTTCGATTAGGGACACCTCCCCTTTTCTTTTCAACTATGGCCGCAGCCAAAAAATCAGCTTTCTTCTTCATCTTTCTATCACATTCTCTCTGTCTTTCAGTATCACGATTCACATACACTTTATGAGCGACTTCCAATAACTGTGTTGCATTCATGCCCGCAAACCCTTCTAATTTCTGTAATTTACGTCTAATGTCTGGTTGAGACTGGTTTACAAAAGCAGAATTCACCATGCATAAACTTCCTGGTGCCTCGGGATCATAGGGAGTATACATTCTATAAGCTTCAGTTAATCTTTCATAATAATCTGCTGGGCTCTCATCTATTCCTTGGATAACTCCTGCTACTTTGGAAAGGTTCATAGCTTTTTGGCCTCCTCTTCGCAGGCCTTGTAAAAAGCCTTGGCGAAAACGGGCTAGGGCGGTGGATCCTTCATCTGTATTTGGATCCCATTGGGGGTCTTCATTTGGGAATTCTCTCTGAGCTGCTTCTCTACGATCTATTATATTCTGCCCCTGCGCCGGAGCGGCAGGGTTTTCTGCCATCCATTCGATAGCTGCTTTTCTAATTCTCGCTCGTTCTTCTGTAGTGAATAGGGTGGTCAGGAGCTGACGGCAATCTGGCCAAGTGGGTTGGTGGGTTTCCATAATACTAGTTACTAATTCTGTCAGCTCCTGGGGCTTGCTAGTATAGGAGGCATAGTGCGACCTCCAATTTAATAAATCAGTTGTAGAGAAAGGGATATACACATAAGTTAGGGGTCCCGCTACCACTTCATCATTATCATTCTTTACGGGCACCCCCGGGACTTGCCTTAAGGGAAACAGTTTGGCTGTCGTCCCAGGCGTCATTTGGGTCTGGGATCTAAGGGCTATTGTCGTTGTCTTTGCAGGAGTTGCTTTCTTTTTCTCAACTGGTTTTGCTTTGGGTTTTTCTTTCACTGGCTTGCTAGTGCTAGCGCTAGCTTTCTCAATTATTTGTACACTGTCCTCTTCTTCTTCTTCTGGGGGATTCCCTCCTTCTTCTTCTAGCTCCGCTTCTGGCTCACTTTTTACATCCTCCTCTTCTCTTCCCGCTAATTCTTTCTCTTCCTCTCCTCCAGGAGGAGGGGGGTCAGGGGTTGGGTCTCGCCTCGGCTCTGGCAGTCTCTGAGGTTCTGGGGCAGGACGCCGCCGGGCTATTCTTACTGGACCTGGGGTTCGGGCTGCCTGAGGACTACTTCTGGGGAATCGGGATCTGCCAAGATGGGTTTCTTCTTGGCTTTCTTATCCTGCTCGTTCATTCTAGGCTGTTCCTTTTTCTGTCTAGAATCTGTTTTAGCTAACATTATTCTGCACTGTTCCTCATAACAGCGCTGCGCCCAGGAGGGCGGATCTTCACAAATACTTAACCAGGAATCTATATAGGGGTACTGATCGGGGTGCGCTACCCGCACTCTACGGTGTATTGACTGAATAATCTCTACAGTGAACGTTCCCTCTCGGGGCCAGATGGGGTCTAGATCGGGCCACTCCCTAGTACACAAAATCTGCAAACGGGCTGCTGTCATTTTAATACCATAATCTCCTGAATATCCTTCTTTAAAATGTGCGATCATACATTCTAATGGAGTGTTCCTAGTAGACTCCGCCCCTCCCATTTCGATGTGTGCGCGCAACAACAGACAGAAGGGAAAAGGTGGGCGGACCGTGGGTAAGGGGTCCTCACGGCCCTGGAAACGTATAGGGAATACAAATAACAAGACAAGACGACAATCGCTTCCCCCTTTTCGCGACCTGAACGCGGTCGCCCGGTCAGGAAATGCGCTAATCAGGGGTCCGCCTTCACTTGGTCCGTGCTGCCAGACCTCTCATTCACACTTCGTTCACACAATCATGCTAGCAACGTATTCCCAGAATGCATTCGTTTCTATCTGTTCTGACTAGTCTTTTTCCCAAATTACAAAAAGGATGAGGGTTTCACCTAGCGCATTCCCATGCCAGGCTACTCGGCTCTTCCTTGAGAGGTGATCAAGCTCTCTTACCAATTCCCAATATCTCGAGATTACAAATTCCAAATTCCAAGTTCCAATGGCAGTACTGCTCTTTCTATTTCTGTCTAGACCCAAAATCGAAACTATACTCACCGGATCCGGTCCTCAAAACTTCCCAAGCAGGCGCATGAGTTGGACCTCGGACTCCCCTCACTCGGGTTCGAGGCGTTGGCTCCGACCGGGCCCGGCACCCGCCGAGGTCCGACCAGCTCCCTCCGATACAAGGGACCGGTGGCGCCAGGGAGCGGCCCTCGTCGGAAGGGCGCGATCCTGGCAGGACCAAGCCTATAGAGGCGGAAAGTCGTGGTATATTGCCCTATATACACTTTGATTCCACAACTTCCCGGCCAACGCACCAAGGAATATGTAGCAGCAAAGCGCAGACAAACCAATGATACCAGGAGTCTGTTCAGAAGGTCCAAATCATTTATTTGTGCACAAGTCTCAAGCAAGGCAATTTCAAAATGGCTGAGCAAAGTTTTCAAGCATTACAACAACTTTTATAGACTTCTGTTCCATTCTAGGTATAGCAAAACATTTCATTGGTCCCGGTACGCTCCCGTACCTCCCGTAGCCCTTCTATTGGTCCCGGTACTGATAAGTTTCTCCAATTATGTTCCTTCTGTGGGCTTCTGTAGGCATGACACCTGCCTGCCCCCCTTCTAGTCCCAATTACAATGGTCAGTTCATCAACTTGTTACTTTCACACTTTCAAGGCTATGGGACCATTTGTGCGTGCAGAAGAGCAAGGTTCTGTAACTCATCTGTCAGCACTCCTCAATATTTCTCTGCAAATGTACTCTTTCTTATCAGTAACTTTAAAACACATCTTTTCTGTATTTTTCCATTTCTTAATTCTGCAATTCTGCTTATCTAAGCTAATTCAATATTTCTACTGAGTTCTTTCTTGCAATAGCAGCATATTGGGGGATGTGCAATCCTATATGCCTCTCCACAGGCCTCATTTACAGGTCAAGCTAGCCATGCTGGCCTGCCTATGTCAGACACCGTGGGTCACAGGCCTGCACCTGCCACAGAATAAAAATGTTTATCAAGATAAAGTTGCAATTCTGCTGGATCTTAACATTGTGGTCAAAGATCAAATCACACACCTCACTCAAAACTCATGGCTTGCTGCACTTTTTAGGGGATATCGCCTGCAGCCAGAAGCTTTCCCTGCTACTGTGCCAAACTGCTCCCTCCCATCAGTAGCATACTCATTGTGGATATCCTGAAAACCCGACTGTCTGTGAGGCAAGTTTGAGAACCCCTTCTTTAGGGTTTCCATTATTTATGTTTGCTCTCTTCAAACTCCTCAGTGTTTGGAAACAAACAAAAGAATCTCCTTGGTGAGAGAGAGACACTTTCTCTTACCAGCATTCTGCTGTCATAATGCCCTCTTATGACATCAGCATATTTCACTCTCCTATAGGTTACATAGAGATTCATTGTAGGCTGCATCATAAAATGTATCCAGAGGGGATTTTGCACATAAACTCTGGAGATCCTCCAGCCTCCTTTTTTATATGCCTCCACAGGGAAGGAAAACACTTCCTCAACTCATCAGTGATTAAAAACCACTTTAACTAATGTAGACACTTATAAAAAAACTTACCAAAATGAAGTGTTGGACACTTCCTATTTCCCTACACACATGGTTGGGGTGGTTCTCCAAAGAATAAAAGCCATAGATTTGCAGAAAGAAAGCTACAGTACAGAGGGGAGGCAGTTCATATTCTCCCAGGGCAAGCAGGATGAAGTCAGCCACAAGTGGTGACGTCATCCGACGGCGCCAGAACGGAAGTACTCTCACTAGCCCAGAAGGCTTTAGCCTTCTGGGCCTGACCAGTAGCCCCACCTCCCGATCCGCCCCTAGCTGGCCAGTCTTTGTCTTCCACCTTGCCAGCAAGACGGTTTTTTGTTTTCTCTCACTGAAGGAAAGTTTATCTCATCTCACTGAAGGAAAAAGAATTCATCTTATTATGAAGAAGCCCGGTTTTAAAAAGTGCCCCGGCTGCTCTCGCAAAATGGCCCTCTCCGACTCGCACCAACTTTGCATCAGATGTCTTGGGTCAGAGCATGCTGTGGAAGACTGCCCCGCTTGCGGCCGGATGTCCCCCCGGGCACTAAAATCACGCCGGCACGCTCTCGTGGACTTCCTGAACCCTCCCACAGTGAGTACCTCTGCCGGCGATGTGATCCTTGCTGCCGCTCCGGCCGGAGACGCGCCTGGTCAGGCCTCCGTCTCCCGCCGTGAAAACGGGCCCCTCAGCTCCACGTGTATTCTCCTGGAGGCGGACATCTTGCCGGGGGATCCCTCTCTCTCTTCTGCGACACTTCCGGCCGCCCCGCTGACTGCTTCCGGCCAACCTCCCCCCCCCCTCATCAGCGCAGACCTTGACAACGCTGACCGGCTCAGCCTCCCCCACGCCGGCAGCACTTTCAGCTTCACGGGGGCAGCTTCCACAGCACTCAGCCACCAGCGCACTCACTCGCGGAGCGCCGACCACCGCCGGAGCCTCCGATCTCAGCACAGCCCCCGACGGAGCTCCCGTGCTCATCGGAGCAGGAAGCAGGCTCAGCGCAGAGAGGCAAAATCTCGGCGCAGGTTGCAGAAAGAAAGCTACAGTACAGAGGGGAGGCAGTTCATATTCCAGAACTGCAGTCACTTATCCTGAACTTGGAACTGATGTAAGGACTGAGAGGGAAGATGGCTTGTTAGGGGTAGGAGCTGGGAGTCTGGCTGAATGGAGTAATAGCTGTGGGTGGGGGAGGGGGGGCTGATTTTAGTGAGGAGGGAGATGGTAGGATGGGGAGGAATGTGGTAAAAGGAAAGGCTGGTTAACAGCATGGTGGGAGGAGAAAGAACAAGACTGGGTGGGGAGGGAGGTTGATGGCTGTGGATTTCTGCCAGCAGTCTACAGGGATGTTTAAGGGCCTGATTTACTTTCTTTTTCCTCAGACATGGAATGGAAAAACTAGCCTTAGTAAATCATGTCCTACAGAAGTTGAAGTAGACCTCAAGTGGATCTCTTCCATCCCCCACCCCTGCTCCCAAACTTCAGTTAACAGGGGGTGAGTGGAAGGTTTCAGCCGATGGCTCCTAGGTTTTTGGGCTGGATCCTAAATACAACAAAAATGTATCATGGCCTGTTCTATATTAATAATAATTGGTTTATGTATCTCTGCTATGTAATGTTTATAAGTGTCATTGATGGAATAGAAGTGTCTCTTTTTAAGGCGTGCATGTGCTGGGTATTTTTCCCTCAGAGTTATATCATGACACACACCATGTCACAGAAATAATTACATATTATGCATCATTTGTCATACAAAGTGAGATTATTACATAAACTAATTCACGCAAAATGGAAGAGAAACCTAAGAGAGAATGTATCCATCTGAAATAACTATTACATCCAAAACTCTCTCATTTCATCATGCCAGGAATGAACCTCAGTTGTAAGTCAGGGAATGTTGGGTCTGATCTCAGATTTACTGCTAGTACTTGTCTGAATACTTTCGATGTTCTGAGGGTGGAATATATGCAAACACAGATCAAGTAGCGCCCCATACAATTGGATATTTCTGTATCTTTCTGCCACATTGTCTCAGATTGCATTTCTTGCTACTTGAGAATTTGTCACTTGCTACTGACTTTTCTCTCAGCAATGTCATTCTTGTGCTCTTCTCCTTTACCACAACGCCCGGCTTTCTGACAAGGATTTTTTCACTACTTTCCTCCTGCTCCTTTGGGCTACTAGCTCAGTCAGAAATGGCCTCCCTTCAATGTAAGGAAAAGTCAAAGGGAAAGTCAGGAGTCCTTCAGAAACTTCTACATTACTACACCTTTGACTACTTTACCCATGATTCTGCCAACAGGAGAATGACACACAGACCTTCTTCTCCCCTTGCTGTAGAATCAGAAAATCCTCTAGCTCCTAAAATTTAGATAGTTTTTCCATCCTTGCACTGGAAGAACACACCTCTTATAAAGAACACTGGGGGGGGGGGGGGGCATTTTCAATCACAGCAGCGGGCACTGCCAAATTCATCATCATCACTTTAAATTAAACCCAGATATCCAATGCCAGTGCATATGAATAGTGCGGTATATAAGAGACTGTAAATAAATAAATATTTAGTGACCGACCCTGAATATCCAGTTTCATTAGATTGATATTTTGCAATCCAGTCAGCAGCAATATTCAGACACCATCCAAACTGCAAACCCGCCTAACGTTAGGACACCCTTTCACCTGCAGTTTAGCTTTTGGTTAGGAGCTGAATATTGCCTCTTACGGGCCACCCCTTGAACATGACAGCATTAACCTAGTGTGCAGCAGAAGCCAATAGAATGCTAGGAATCATAAGGAAAGACATGGAGAATACAACAAAGGATGACATCATAATGCCTCTGTATCATTCTATGGTGTGTAGGGCTAGAACCCCTGCAATTCCGCGCCTGCAGATCTCTGGCCTGCTTAGCAGCTAAAGCCTGAACCAAAGCTGACCAAGCAAGATGGTTTCCTGCTACAAAGGACTTTTGCTGTGCTTACAGTCTCAGACCTGACCTTCACACAAATGCTTGCCAAGTGATCATACCTGTGCATACAGAAGACTATTGTTTCTTTCCAATTAGTTTCCTAGACCAGTTAGTTGTCTACATGCAAGAACATCTGCTTCTCTGATCTTCATCATCCACTAACGATGCTACTGGCTTTCGGATGTCTGGCAGTGCATACTGCTTTCTTCCCTCATTATGGCTCCTAGGTCTGCAGGATGAACACCTGTTCATTACCTTCTGATTTGCTGAGAGCACCTCGGACTGTCTTGTGCCAAACAATCACCGGACCTATGACGGAGACTCATCACAAAGAATAATACAGTCTGTCCAGAAGAACTTTCGTGCCTTTTTGCCGTTTACCTTGTGTCTGCTACCTGATCTGTCTGCAAGACAGGCACACACTTCGTGTATGCAAGGCTGTTCTCCTAAGGACTGAGATAAGACTTTCAGAGATACCTTCAGGTCTGTGTTCTCCCACGGCTCGCCTCTGAAAGGGCTGTAGCCTGCGTTATCTAGCCTAGCTGCCTCTTTGAACCTGTGCTGCTCCAGAGTCTTATTGGACCTCAGCCACCAGAGTGCCAGCTGGAGCTAATGTACCATCCTACCTCTTCTTCTCTGGGTGGACTATGGTTAGCTAGAAACTTATTCCATAACTTTTCTCAGTGCACAGCGAATCAGTGACTTCTGGTTACTAATCAGTGATTTATCACTTTGTCTAACTAATTTTGTGTCGCAACAATCTGCTACCTCATGTTTCTAATTATATATTTTTAGCTATATGTCTGTATATTTTTCTACCTTGCTATCCATAATAAACATAATATATATATACACAGACAAGACTTCTTTCAAAGCTCATTACCAGCAAACCTCATAGAACCTCAGGCTGGGTATTAGTAGCTAATTTCCCATGGACATAACTAAGAGCATAACTTATTTTTTGTGTGCTACTAATAATCCCTACAGTCCTTCCTAGGAGGGATTACTGTGTGGGAGTGTCACAGTGCACTCTGGGAGCTGTTGTCCTTCCTAGAATGGATTACTGTGTGGGAGTGCCACAGTGCACTCTGGAAGCTGTAGTCCTTCCTAGGGAGTATTACTCTGGTAGTGTCACAGTGCACTCTGGGAGAAGTAGTCCTTCCTTGAAGGGATTAACTGTGGGGGAGTGTCACAGTGCACTCTGGAAGCTGTAGTCCTTCCTAGGGAGTATTACTCTGGTAGTGTCACAGTGCACTCTGGGAGAAGTAGTCCTTCCTTGAAGGGATTAACTGTGTGGGAGTGTCACAGTGCATTCTGGGAGCTATAGTCCTCCCTAGGAGGGATTACTTTGTGGGAGTGCCACAGTGCACTCTGGAAGTTGTAGTCCTTCCTAGGAGGTATTAATGTGTGAGTGAGTCACAGTGCACTCTGGGAGCTGTAGTCCTTCTTAGGGAGTATTACTCTGTGGGAGTGTCACAGTGCACTCTGGGAGCTGTAGTCCCTCCTTGAAGGGATTAACTGTGTTGGAGTGTACAGTGCACTCTGGGAGCTGTAGTCCTTCCTAGGGAGTATTACTCTGCAAGTGTCACATTTCACTCTGGGAGCTGTAGCCCGTCCTAGGATGGATTACTGTGTGGAATTGTCACAGTGCACTCTGGGAGCTGTAGTCCTTCCTAGGGGGTATTACTGTGTGGACATGTCACAGTGCACTCTGGGAGCTGTAGTCCTTCCTAGGAGGGATTACTATGTGGGAGTGTCACAGTGTACTCTGGGAACTGTAGTCCTTCATAGGAGTGATTACTGTGTGGGAGTATCACAGTGCATTCTGGGAGCTGTAGTTCTTCCTAGAAGGGATTATTGCATGGGAGTGTCACAGTGCATTCTGGGAGCTGTAGTCCTTCATTAGGAGGGATTACTGTATGGGAGTTTCACAGTGCACTCTCAGGTGCTGTAGACGTTTCTAGCAGGTATTTTTTTCTGGGACTGTTACTGTTACAGTTTGGAGGTTGCAGATCTTGCCTTTGTTCAGCTTCTGGGCATCTCTGTGCACTCTTGGAATCAGCCCAGGGTAGGGGGGAAGGAGCAGAGAAAGCATGGTGAGCCTTTATAACTGAAGCTTGTGCTTTGTGGAAAGTGCATTGGAGCGTGATACACTGAGGAAAAAAGAAACCTTGTAACATAATAAGTGAGAGCAGATAATGACCTGCATGGCCCTTCTCGTCTGCTCAGTGAGATTGCCGGACTTGTTCATACCGCTCTGTGCAAGACGCACCCCCATTTACTCCACGTCTTTGATTAGTGTTGTTTACACTACTCTGTGCTGGTTACCCCTTCTACAGTATTTGCTGAAGTGCAAAAGTTCTTTAAGTTTCCTTTGATTGCATCCTCTGTGTCTCTGCCATGCCTTTCTGAATTTCTTCAGTGGTTTTGTTCCCACCACCTCCACTGGAAGAAAGATCTCGCAGATGTTCTACTGGAGGTGTCAGCCCATGTCAGGATAAATACTTTCTCCATAGACAAGCAGAAGTGAACTCCTTAGATATGGGTGATGGCACCGTACAGAGTCCATGCGGGATGCTGCCCAGCTGCTAGTGCCAATTTACCGCAGTTTTCATTTTTCCATGGAGCCCAATGGATGAGTTTACCAACAGCTCTGAAATTTCCATTGCACCTCTGCCCCTTTACTCATCAGTGAGATAAAATATAGTACAGTGGAATGCATCATATGTATAGCGAACAGCAACAGAAGGGATGTCTGAGCAGTGGATAGGCTTGGGGTGAGTGGGAGGGATGTAAAGGGGGAAGGCTTCAGGGAGAGGGGGACAGGAGGAGTTCATGTGGTGGGTCCAAAGTGCTGCATGAATAGGATGGTGTTGAGGTTTTTCAGTGATATTTCTGCATTTTTCTGGTAGAAAGTTCCAGAGGCTTGGTGCAAGTTGTTTGAATGATGCTAATGCATGCATATTGGCTGCTTTTGATATTCTCATGTGCTGTGGTCAGTATGGGTCCAATATTTCCATTGATGGCTAGACACGAGTACAGCATTTAAATGTCGGTGCTGAACTGAATTCTGGATATTCAATGCCGGGGATCATATGCGGCCCCAGCATTAAGAACATAAGATATGCCATACTAGGTCAGACCAAGGTCCATCAAGCCCAGTATCCTCTTTCCAACAGTGGCCAATCTAGGCCACAAGTACCTAGCAGTTTCCCCAAAAAGCATAGGTTCCATAATGCTTGTACTGGGGTAACCAGTAGCTTTCCTGGGTTGCCTTTAAGAATGGTTTATGGACCCTTCTTCCAGGAACTTGTCCAAACTATTTTTAAACCCAGCTACAAGAGTCTCTCATGAGGGACCTTGTCAAAGGCGTTCTGAAAATCCAGATACACTACATTGTCTCACCGATCTTTGTCTACCTGTTTATTTACGTCTTTAAAAAAATCTAACAGATTAGTAAGACAAGACCTTCCTTGGCTACAGCCATGTTGGCTGTGTCCCAAAAAACCCCTGACAATCTACATGTTAGGTAATTTTGTTCTCTATGATGGTTTCTACCATTTCTCCCCGATACTGATGTCAGGCTCACCAGTCTGTACTTTCCCAGATCACCCCTGAAACACTTTTTAAAAATTAGTGTTACATTGGTCATTCTACAATCTTCAGTTATTTCATATGATTTTAATGATAGTTCACAGATTATTTATTTATTTATTTAACAGTTTTTATATACCGTCTTTCATCAATTCAAGACAGTTTACAGGTAACAAAAATGTAACAGCATGGTACTGCTGTATTACATAGAATAGAATTAGTTAAATTGAAATCTTATAATATGAGAATATCAGAACCATCAGGTAACTATGTACATTAACTATGTACATATTTACATTATATTATATACATTACATTACTAATAGTAGGTCTGCAATTTCATACTTCAGTTCTTTCAACACCCTTGGATGTATACCATCTGGTCCAGTTGATTACCTACTCTTCAGTTTATCAAATAGTTGTAATACATCTTCCCGCTTTATCAATATTTCTTTCAATCCTTCTTTTGCATCAGCTTTAAATATCATTACAGTCATGAGTAACTTCCCTACACCTTCCTCAGTAGATACTGAAGCAAAACATTCATTCAGTCTCTATTCCATTCAGAATATCATTGAATATCTGGGGTCACCATACTGCCTCACGGCTGCCATAGTTAACCATTCAGCAGCGATGTTGCATGCTTCTCAGTTAGAACCTGCAGCTAAAAGATAGGGACTGTCACCCGGATCTCCCGCAACACTCTCTGATGCTAAGTGGTTAGCATCAGAGCAAACAAGGGATAAGACGTGATATTCAGCGGCACTAATTGTGTAAATGCCTTTTGAATGTCAGGCTCTATGTTTTTAGTGCTTTGTCTGTTGGTTTTGGTTGTGTTTTGTAGAGTTTGTAGATGGGAGGAGGATTAGTTGTTGATGATTTTGAAAGTTAGGAACAGTATTTAGTATCTGATGTGACTTTGCAGGGAAAGCTAGTGGAGCTGTCGCAGGATAGGGATTATGTGGTCGTATTTCGGGGCTCCTTGAATGATTCATGCAGCTCCATGTAATGCAATGTGTAGTGGGAGCAGAGTTGAATTTTTTGAGCCATGGTAAATTAAGTTACAGTAGTCAAAGTGTGGTGAGATGATGGCCTGGAATGCCGTACAGAAGTCCAATAGCTCCAGTAGGGGGTGCAGGTGTTGCAGGGTTCAGATTTTGTGTTAGGTTGACCTCCTTGTGTTGTTTATGTGTGGTTTCAGTATTAGTTGTTGGTCCAGGGTGTTACTTAGATACTAGACCTCTGTCCGGACTTTCACATCAATCTCATTTATTGTCAGGGATGGGGGTGAGTGGAATGTGTCATCCTTGGTGATACAGAGTATTTTGGGATTTTTTTAGTTGACTGTCAATGAGTTTCTTGCCAGCTATTGAGTGATGTCTTTGAAGCCGCTTGATATTCCTTCGTATACGGCTTTGTTGGTGTTGAAAGGTGCGTACCTCCATTGCTTCAGAAAAATCCAAGTTATCAATGTCCCCGTTTAATGTACATTACCAAGTTTAAATTACAATGTAAACTGCTTTGACTGAAATGAAAAGTCGTATAAAAATAGTGAAATAAATAATCATTATATCATATGCATAGTTGTGGAAGTATGTGCTATCGGCACGGATAATTGGGCATAGTGGCTGAAGAGAAGTGCCTTGAGTGATGCTGTGGGTTGAGGGAAGGAGGATGAGGTGTTGATGCCCATTTTCAGTTTCTGTTGTCTCTCAAATAGGTAGGAGTAAAACAATTTTAGTACTTCATTTTGTATTCTTTGATGGAGGATGCTGTGACAGATGGCGTCGGAGGCATCAAAAAATATTAAGATTTATCCTTTGTGTGGTTTCCTGCCGCTCCTGCCCCCTCCAACAAGACATTGCATCAGAGGGAGCAGGAGTGGCAAACCATGAGCGTGTTAACACGGGCACTTCAATACCTGCACTGGCCATCGTGGTTCATGCTGCAGAGGGGTGAATCAGGCCACATGAAGACTGGAGCCAAGGTTGGAGGACTCAGGCAAGCTCCCTGTGAGTGGGAATGGTCAGACTGAGTTCCCCTCAGGAGGGCATGGCTGGTCACAAAAGCACAGAAGACATGGCCATTTTAGCTCAGAATCTGAACTCTCTGGTTCCCAACCCCTGCCCATCTGCTGATACAGCTTTGCCTAAGGCGTCTTCAGTGGGTAGTTGCTAGAAGCTCTGAAGAACACAGCTTGAGGGTCTGGCTGTAGGTGAAGTTTTTTCAGCCGAGTTTGTCTTTGTTTTGCAGCTTTAGAAGAAGAGTGGCCAGCTAAACCATTAGGCAAGACTAGGCAGTTAACTAGGGCAGGAGATTTTGAGGGGCTGCAAAGAGCAGCAGCAGCAGTCAAAGCAAAACACTAGTTCCTGGCAGTCAGACAAACTCAAAGAGCCCTCAGGATGAGCGAACACTCATAAAATAGAATATTTGAAAGTATCATCTGCAAGGAAAGGAGAAGCTCAAGCTGCCTAAAGGAGATGCCTCTTTCGACTGGTGCAAAGGACTGGAGAAAGACACATGTGGGTTTCTGTACACCGAAGCGGACGTAAGAATGACAGAGAATTACAGGCCGGTTAGTCTAATCTCTGTGGATGGTAAATTATTGGAAAGGCTGCTAATGATGTAAATTTGCTAAGATGTGCCAATATCTCAGGGAGTCAATAGCGGGATGGGAATAGATGGGGATGTAGAAAAACAGTGAGCAAAACTGAACGGGGATATTTTAAGGGCAACCAACCTTTATGTTAAAATGAAAAATAAAGGTAAAAGGAAAAGGAGACCGCTATGGTTTTCTAAAGCAGTAGCTGAAAATGTGAAGAAAAAGAGGGAGGCCTTCATAAAATACAAGAAATCACAGAGAGAAGAAGACAGACATCTGTATTTGAAAAACTTAGAGAAGCTAGCAAAATAGTCAGGAAAGCAAAGATTCAAAAAGAGGAGGAAATAGCCAATGCAATAAAATGGGGAGATAAGACATTTTTCAGATACGTTAGTGAGAAAAGGAAGGGCAAAAGTGGTATTGTCAGACTCAAGGGTGAAGAGGAGCAATATGTAGTGTCACAAGGTGGACCCAATACAGCCTGAGAAAATGCAGATCAGTAGCGATGATCAGGGAAGAGATGACAGTGTAAACAGAAAACTGTCAGATGGTTGCTACAGACAACCAAGGCACACGTGGGTAAGGGCTGGGAAGACACACCCAGATAGCAAGCAAAGGGAGTTTGCATTGCCTGATAGGAATCAGCTGGGTGGAGGTGGAGCCCAAAGACACGGTGATAAAACACGCTCACAAATAGTTAGAGAGGGAGAGGAGGTGAGCCAACAAGGGTCACAGCAAGAGAGACAGCGGCAAGCGCAGCAGAAGCTGTGGAAACAATGGGACTGGAATGAAAGAGAGAGAGAAAGAGAGTCTGAACTACTGGATCAGCAGGAGAGCCCATACGAAGGTCTGAGTGAGTCCCGAGACCTGTGTGAAACATTTGGAAGGCAGAAGCCAGATACTGTGTGCATGCGTGGAGAGCATGAGAGACGTAGGAAGTCTTACATACAAGGTAACAGAGCAAGAAGTACTAATAGTGGCTGTTTCCTACCTGAGTGGGTAAAACCCCGAAGCAATAGGAAAAGCCAGTCACAAACAAGCTTTAAAGAAACAGAGAATAACTTTTTCCCTTGTAGTAGAAACCCCAAGAGAAGAGAAGCTCTCTTACCTGAAAAAGCTGGTGATTCTACTAGCAACTTTAAACTCCCCACGTTGGATAAGCTTCCGTCTAGAGCAGTGCAATCTAGGGCAGCTGTGTTGCAAAGGCTAGACCCGAGCACGCTCAGAGCATGCCGTAATTATTCTAGTAACAGAGCCAGGGAAGTGGTTGAATATCCTTGTGGTTACCAGCAGGGGCTGAGCTCCTATGAGCTTCACTCAAAACCCTACGGTAGTTCCCAGAGAAGCAGTGATTCAGAGGGACAGAACAACTTCCTGCTTGACGAGGCAAGCCAGCCTTATCCTTATGAGACAGCTGATCTCAGAAACGTGAGTTCAAATGAACCTGAATTAATGGAATATGAGAATGCAGAGATACCAGCAGTTCCTGAGCCAATGGAGTGTTCACTGTCTGTAATTGACCCTGAGTTTTCCTTAAGGTAAATGCTTGAAGATAACCAGTGCTTAAGAGTCACTAGCTGTGTGCTAACAAAACGTGTCTCTCAGAAAAACCATTATAAGTGAGCTGTGCTGTGGCAGCAAAAAGAAAAGGCTGTTAGGAACAGTGAGGATGTTTAATTCTTTTCTTTTTGTTTGCATTTAAAAGCTGAAGTAAGCTATTTTAGTTCTACCTTTAATTTCTGTTACATGCCCGAAGTGGGCTATTGTTTTGTTTGCCAAAGAGAAAGAAAAACCTCGTGGACGGGGAATAAAGCCCTGAGTTTGAAACTCAAGTGTGTTGTGTGCTTTATATAGAGAAGGTACAACTACCACCCACAGAGGGTCAGGCAAGGCTGCCTGCATCACGTACGGAGCCAGGAGGAGGAATTATCAGGCAATACCTGACCCCACCGATAGGGCCCCTGGGGGTGCGACAGTAGAAGCTGATGAGGATAAAGTGGAATTGCTTAATAAATATTTCTGTTCTGTGTTCACAGATGAAGAACCAGGAGCAGGATCTCAGAAAACACCCACAAACAGGAACAGAAGTGAAGGACATCTTGAACAATTTTCAGAAGACTGTGTTTGTGAGAAACTAGCTAAACTTAAAGTAGACAAAGCAATGGGACCGGAGGGGATACACCTGAGAATACGGAGGGAACTTGGGGATGTTCTTGCAGCTCCACTGAGTGACCTTTTCAATGCTTCGTTGGAGGTCAGATGTGATGGCAAAGGACTGGAGAGAAGCTCAAGTGGTCCCTTTACACAAAAGTGGAAGTAAGGATGTGGTAGAAAATTACAGGCCAGTTAGTTTAACTTTGGTTGTGAGTAAATTATTGGAAGCCCTCACAGCATGACAAGCTGCAAACCAAGTGAGGTTTGAGTAGTTTATCAGGTATGGCTAGTTTATCAAGCTTGTCACACCTAGTACAATGGGAAAGATTATCATATCATCTGCCACACTTTCTTGGTTTCTGACTGCACTTCTTGGTACTTCAGGATCTTCTTCCTCTCCACGCAATTCAGAGAATAATCACTTGGTACAGACACCTCTATTAACAATGTTGTTTATATATTATTCAAGACTACCAGTATGTCAGTTTATTCTCCCCAGTGTGAGTTCCATGATGCCTCTTTAGTCTTCATTTTATGCAGAAATATCTCCCACATTCCATTGTGGGTTTACTATGCGTCACTAGCTCTGAGTTCCAGTGGAAACATATCCCACATTCAATACAACCAAAAGGTTTCTCCCTTGTGTGGGTTACATAGTAACATAGTAAATGACAGCAGATAAAGACCAGCATGGTCCATCTACTCTGCCCAGCAGTCTGACAGGAGTAGATGCACCCCTTCCCATGTCTTTTAGGGAGTAGGTGCTCCTCTACCCATGTTTTTGCTTAGTGGTGTACCCACCAGGAGCAGGTGCACCCCTCCCCATATCTTTGTTTCTTTGTTTAAGGGTGAACCCACTGCTCCTCCCTCCATTGCTCCATGTAGGACACCCCTATTTGATTCAGCACTAGTTGTGCTCTCAAGAGGAAAGTTTTCTCCCCCGTGTGGGTGCTATGATGCCGCACTAGATGTGCTTTTGTGATGAAACATTTCCCACAATCAGTACAACTAAAAGGTTTCTCCCCCATGTGGGTTCTATGATGCTGCACTAGATGTGATTTCGTGAGGAAAGCTTTCCCACAATCACTACAACTAAAAGGTTTCTCCCCTGTGTGGGTTCTATGATGCATCCGTACAGATGAGTTAGTGATGAAATATTTCCCACAATCAGTACAACTAAAAGGTTTCTCCCCAGTGTGGGTTCTATGATGCTGCACTAGTTGTGCTTTTGTGATGAAACATTTCCCACAGTCAGTACAACCAAAAGGTTTCTCCCCTGTATGGGTTTTACGATGAAGCACTAGTTGTGTTCCACTGGGGAAACCTTTCCTACATTCAGTACAACTAAAAGGTTTATCGCCAGTGTGTGTTCTATGATGCAGCACTAGTTGTGCTTTTCTGATGAAACATTTCCCACAATCAGTACAACTAAAAGGTTTCTCCCCCATGTGGGTTCTATGATGCATCATTAGTTGTGCTTTTGTGAAGAAACATTTCCCACAATCACTACAACTAAAAGGTTTCTCCCCTGTGTGGGTTCTATGATGCGTCACTAGTTGTGCTTTCATGAGGAAACATTTCCCACAATCACTACAACTAAAAGGTTTCTCCCCTGTGTGGGTTCTATGATGCTTCCGTAGAGCTGAGTATGTGATGAAACTTTTCCCACAATCAATGTGCTTTCGTGAGGAAACCTTTCCCACAATCACTACAACTAAAAGGTTTCTCCCCTGTGTGGTTTCTATGATGCTTCCGTAGAGCTGAGTATGTGATGAAACTTTTCCCACAATCAGTACAACTAAAAGGTTTCTCCCCCGTGTGGATTCTATGATGCTGCACTAGATTTGCTTTCGTGAGGAAACATTTCCCACATTCAGAACAACTAAACGATCTCTCCCCTGTGTGGGTTCTAAGATGCACACAAGTTTTGAGTTGCTGAGGAAAGATTTCTCACATTCAGTCCAGTGAAATCTTTTCTCAGCCCTATGGATTTTCTGGTGCATTGGCACGGATTTCTTAAGAGTGAAATTTCTTCCACATTCAGGGCTTCTAAAAGATGTAGAAGGCCTCTCTGTTGGGGTAGTTCCCTCTGCTGTATGGGTTTCCAGGTGGCTTCTTATGCGATTGCTATGATTGAAACGGCTCTCACACTCACTACGTGGAAAATGTCTCTCTTGGGAGTGAGATTTTAGGTAGAGTGCTGGGTACAGCTCGTGTGTGAAAGAGTTTCCCCATTCTTCTCTCTTCTCCTCTCTCTTCTTTTCCTGTGTGACCCCGTCACCTGCTGGACATAAAAAGAAGACACTAATCACATGTTGGGACCACAGAGGTATTTCTGGGTCTCCTGCTCCCAAAATCTCCGTTTTAAGATTATCCCAAATCTCTGACCAATCAGCTGTGATTAATGTTACAGAGGAAGAAAGTTAATCTCTTACTTGATTTCAGTTCATTTCATGATCTCTTGATGACCCATCTTTCATACAAAATAGCAAAGCAATTTGCGTTAAAATTAAATAATTACAATTTACTGGCCAGTATTCAAGGCATCTCCTATATATAAACAAAGAAATATGACAGCAGATAAAGACCATACGGCCTCTCCCTTCTGCCCTTCCATACCATCTTTGACTCTACTCTCTCTTTCTCTGCAGCATGGCTAAACCCTGTCACTTCTTTCTCTACAACAACATCAGAAATATTTGTCCCTTACTTTCTACACACACTACTGAGACCCTCATCCACAACTACTGAGCATTTGTATAGCGCTACAAGACATACACAGTGCTGCACAGACACATGTCAAAGACAGTCCGTGCTCATCAGAGCTTAAATCTAGTCAAGACAGACAACACAGTAGCTGTAGACACGGAATACAGCTTAGGGGAATGGTAAGGAAACACAAAGGAGATCAGGCGACTCAACATACAAAAGCGGCAGCGAAAAGTTGAGTTTTGAGCCTCAATTTGAGAAGGGCCAGTGAAGGCATCTTACGTACAGACTCAGGTAGTTTATTCCAGGCATAAGCAGTAGCAAGGCGAAAGGAGCGAAGTCTGGATTGAGCAATTGAAGAGAAGGGCACAGATAGAAGAGTTTTGCAAGAAGAGCGGAGTTCCTGAACATAAGAACATAAGATATGCCATACTGGGTCAGACCAAGGTCCATCAAGCCCAGTATTCTGTTTCCAACAGTGGCCATTCTAGGTCATATGTACCTAGCAGTTTCCCCAAGGGACACAGGTTCCACAATGCTTGCATTGGTTCAAGCATTGATATCCTGGGTCCCTTTTTAATAATGGTTTATGGACCTTTCCTCCAGGAACTTGTCCAAACCTTTTTTAAACCCAGCTACACTAACAGCCTTTACTACATCCTCCGGTAACAAATTCCAGAGTTTGATTACACGTTGAGTCAAAAAATATTTTCTTTTATTAGTCTTAAATAGTTTACCCTGTAGCTTCATTGCATGTCCCCTAGTCTTTCTATATTCTGATAAGGTAAACAATCGATCTACGTTTACCCGTTCCACTCCGTTCATTAATTTATAGACTTCTATCATATCTCCCCTCAGCCGTCTCTTTTCCAGGTTAAAGAGCCCCAACCTTTTTAGCCTTTCTTCATAGGAGTAGCCTTCCATCCCCTTTACCATTTTGGTGGCTCTTCTCTGAACCTTTTCTAAAATCGCTGTATCCTTTTTAAGATACGGCGACCAGAATTGCACACAATATTCAAGGTGAGGTCTCACCATGGAACGATATAGAGGCATTATAATATCTTTTGTTTTATTTTCCATTCCTTTCCTTATCATACCTAGCATTCTATTTGCTCTCTTGGCCGCCGCTGCACACTGGGCCGAGGGTTTTAACATGGTATCCACAATGACGCCTAAATCTTTTTCCTGAGTGGTGGTTCCTAATGTGGAACCTTGCATCGTGTAACCATAGTTTGGGTTGTTCTTCCCTAGGTGCATAACCTTGCACTTCTCCACATTAAATTTCATCTGCCATTTTGATGCCCAGTCTTCCAATTTATCAAGATCCTCTTGCAATTTTCCACAATCCTCCTGGGTTTTAACAACTTTAAATAGTTCTGTGTCATCTGCAAATTTGATAAGTTCACTCGTTATTCCACTTTCCAGGTCATTTATGAATATGTCAAAAAGCAGCGGACCCAGCACAGATCCCTGGGGTACACCACTATTCACCTTTCTCCATTGGGAAAATTGGCCATTTAGCCCTACCCTCTGCTTTCTATCTTTTAACCAGTTCCTGATCCACAATAGTACACTGCCTCCTATCCCATGACTCTTTAGTTTTGCCAAAAGTCTCTCATGAGGGAACTTGTCAAAGGCTTTCTGAAAGTCCAGATACACAATATCAACCGACTCACCTTTGTCCACCTGTTTATTCACTCCTTCAAAAAAACATAACAGATTAGTAAGACAAGATCTTCCTTGTCTAAAGCCATGTTGGCTGTCTCCCATTAGGTCGTGACTATCTACATGCTGAGTAATTTTATTCTTTATGATGGTTTCTACCATTTTTCCCGGTACTGATGTCTGTAGTTTCCCGGATCACCCCTCGAACCCTTTTTAAAAATTGGTGTTACATTGGCGATCCTCCAATCCTCAGGTATTAGAGATGATTTTAATGATAGTTCACAGATTACTGATAGCAGGTCTGCAATCTCAAATTTCAGTTCTTTCAACACCCTTGGATGTATACCATCCGGCCCAGGTGATTTGCTACTCTTCAGTTTATCTAATAGTTGTAAGACATCTTCCCGATGTATCGATATTTCCTTCAATTCTTCCACACCTTTAAATACCACTTCAGTCATGGGTAACATCCCTACATCTTCCTCAGTAAAGACCGAAGCAAAGCATTCATTCAGTCTCTCCGCTATCGCCTTGAAGCCTCTTAGTGCTCCTTTAACCCCTTTATCATCTAATGGACCAACTGACTCTCTCACAGGTTTTTTGCTACGAATGTACTTGAAAAGGTCTTTATTTCGCGTTTTTGCTTCCACAGCAAGCTTCTTCTCAAATTCTCTCTTTGCCTGCCTTATCAATGCCTTGCATTTGACTTGCCAGTGCTTGTGCTGTTTCCAGGTTTCATCGTTTGGCTCTTTTTTCCATTTCCTGAAAGATGCTTTTTTGGCAACAGCCTCTCTGACCTCACCTTTAAACCATGCTGGCAGTTTTTTGGACTTCCTTCCACTTTTCTTAAAGCGTGGAATACAGCTGGTCTGGGCTTCCAAGATAGTATTTTTCAACAACACCCAAGCTTGATGTACGTTTTTAACCTTTGCAACTGCTCCTTTTAGTTTTTTCTTAACTGTTTTCCTCATTTTATCATAGTCTCCCTTTCGAAAGTTAAAGGGTAGTACTGTGGATTTCCTTACTATCCCTCCTCCACTAATTAAATCAAAGGTGATCATGCTATGATCACTATTGCCAAGTGGCCCCAACACCCTTATCTCTTGCACTACATCTGGTGTTCCACTAAGGACTAGGTCTAATATTGCTTCCCCTCTGGTCGGTTCATGAACCAGCTGCTCCAAGAAGCAGTCATTTATTGCATCTAGGAACTTTATCTCCCTACCATGTCCTGTTGTGACACTGACCCAGTCGATGCCGGGGTAATTGAAATCACCCATTATTATTACTGCACTGTAACTTTTGCTAACTTCCTTGATTTCTTTGAGCATTTCATCATCCATTTGTTCATTCTGGCCAGGCGGATGATAGTACACTCCCACTGCCATCGCCTTCCCCTTTTTACATGGAATTTCAATCCATAGAGATTCTACAGCAAATTTTGTTTCTTGCAAAACTTTAATCCTTTCTGACTCAATGCTCTCTCTAACATAGAGCGCAACCCCTCCACCAATTTGATCAGCTCTATCATTACGATATAGTTTGTACCCAGGTATCAGTGTCCCACTGGTTGTCCTCCTTCCACCATGTCTCTGATATTCCAATCATATCTAACCTCTCGTTTAGTGCTATATATTCTAACTCTCCCATCTTGTTTTGTAGACTTCTAGCATTTGCATACAAGCATTTTAGAGACTGTATTTTATTCATATTAATTTGGCTATTGGTAGACATGGGTAATTTGGGATCTTTAAGCTCTGTCTGCTCCATACTCGAGGGCATTTGGGCTACTTTACTCTTTTTTGGAACCTCTCTGCTTTTTGTAGTATCCTTCAAGGATACATTCTTCCGAACCATGCGCTCTTGGGCGACAGTCGGCTTTCCCCTATTATCTAGTTTAAAAGCTGCTCTATCTCCTTTTTAAAGGTTAATGCCAGCAGCCTGGTTCCATCCCGGTTAAGGTGAAGCCCATCCCTTCGGAAGAGCCCCTCCTTTCCCCAGAATGTTCCCCAGTTCCTAACAAATCCGAACCCCTCATCTCTGCACCATTGTCTCATCCATGCATTGAGACTCCGGAGCTCTGCCTGCCTTTTGGGTCCTGCGCGTGGAACGGGAAGCATTTCGGAGAACGCTACTCTGGAAGTTCTGGATTTCAACTTCCTACCTAAAAGCCTAAATTTAGCTTCCAGAACCTCCCTACCACATTTTCCTATGTCATTGGTACCAACATGTACCAACACAGCAGACTCCTCCCCAGCACTATCTAAGACCTTATCTAGGTGGCGTGTGAGGTCTGCTACCTTCGCACCAGGCAGGCATGTTACCAGGCGATCCTCATGTCCACCAGCCACCCAGCTATCTACATGCCTAATGATCGAATCACCAACTATAACTGCTGTCCTAACCCTTCCCTCATGGGCACTTGGCCCTGGAGAAACCTCCTCGGTGCAAGAGGGGTTTACATCACCTGGAGGACAGGTCCTAGTTACAGGATCACTTCCTGCCACACCAGGGTGATGCTCTCCTGTCACGTGACCTCTCTCCTCCATGGCAACAGGGATGCTGCCAGACTGGAGGTGGGACTTCAGGACTATATCCCTGTAGGTCTCGTCTATGTACCTCTCTGTCTGTCTTATGTTTTCCAAGTCTGCTACTTTAACCTCTAGAGAACAGACTCGTTCCCTGAGAGCAGAGGGTTCCTTGCACCTAGTGCACACGTAAGACCTCTCACCAGCTGGGAGAAAATCATACATGTGACACTCAATGCAAAAGACTAGAAAGCCCACATCCCGCTGCTGGACTGCTGTCTGCATCTTAGTTTTAAGTTTGTGTTTAGATCTTTAAGTTCTTTATGTACTAAAGGGTGCTATGGATATTTATACCACTAAAACTGTACCTAAGAAGTTTAATATACCTTGTTCACCTGAAGCTTAATTAATCTCAGGTCCTTAGTGTATGACTGATTTGGGTAATGAGCTTCACCTGAGAGCACCTCCTGTCTCTTAAGTTGTGCAAGTACCTATAAAGCTGTGATTATCCCAGGGGAGGGTGGGTGTGGGGAGGGAGGGAGGGATATAACACTTATTAAAAAAGGGCTGCTACACAGTACCCTGTCCTGTGCTGCTGAGGTAAGCTATATTCTGATTTGATTTAAATTATAGCTCTTTGCTGCTGCTAGGCTCTAACCTAATATGAAATTTAAACTACAAGCTCTCTGCTGGATTCTAAATTTAACCAGAAAGCTCTCTTCTGTGTTTTAATTTGAAACTAAAATTACTTTGCTGATGCTAGGCCCTGAGTGACTATGAAATTTAAACTACAGCTCTCTACTGGGTATGAAAGGTAACCAGAAAGTTCTCTTCTGTGTTTTAAATTGAATCTTAAACTGTTGTTACTAGGCCCTGACTGATTTAACAAAAAATAGTGGGTTCACAGATTAATTAGCTTTAAAAGAAAAAAAATTCCTTTCAGAAAAATTCCCAGAAGTATATACTCACAATTTCAGATATCTCTCCAGAAGTAACAGCCCCCCTTTCTAGTCCTTCAAGAAGGGGGTTGTAGAGAGAGAAAAAGAGAGGAGAGGTAGTCAAGAGCTACAGAGTGAATGTACTTATAGGTCAGCAGGAGTAGTACTTTGGCAATGAAGTGACTTGAGAAGAGGGGTAATATGAGCAGGACGAGGCTGGTGGAAGATTAGCCACGCAACAGAGTGTTGAAAAGATTGAAGGGGAGAGAGATGATTGAGAGGGAGACCAGCAAGGAGCAGGTTACAATAGTCTAGAGGCGGATGACAAGTGATTTATTATCCTCAGAGACTGAGAAAAGAGATAGGGGAGACGAGGGTTAGAGCAGAAATATGAAGCTCAGTTTTGGCTATGTCCAATTTCAAGTGGCAATGAGACATCCAAGCAGCAATGTCAGAAAGGCAGGCAGAGATATGAGCCTGGATTGCCAGAGAGATTTCAGGTATAGAAAGGTAGATCTGGGAGCCATCAGCGTAAAGATGATACTGAAAGCCTTGGGAAGAGATGAGTGCACCAAGGGAATGGGTATAGAGAGAGAAAAGGAGGGTGCCCAAGACAGATCCTTGGAGTATAGCAACTGAGAGCAGGATAGCAGCAGAGGAGGATCCACCAGAACAAACACTGAAAGAGCGATGGGAGAGATAAGAAGAGAACCAGGACAGTACAGATCCCTTAAAACCAAGCGAGGACAAGGTATTCAGGAGAAGCAGTAGTAATACTTTGGAGGAAAGATGGGAGAGAGGAGATATGGCAGAGATGTTTAAATATCCTCATGGCATAAATGCTCAGGAGGAGAGCCTCTTTCACAATTGAAAGCAAGCTCGGCAATGAGGGGACAATTTATTTTATTTATTTATTTAACAAGTTTTTTTATACCGCCTTCTCGTATAATCAAAGTGATTTACGTTAACACAAACATTACAGAGAATTCAATGTGTAAACTTAGGAAGGGGTGATATGCAAGGTTTGCAAAGAGGCAAAATATATACATTGCAACATATGTACAAGAGTTAGATATTGTTTTAGGCATGTGAGATGAGGGGAAAGAACTAGGTATTGTCTCTGAAGTGATCAGTGAAAAGGAAGGTTTTTGAGATTTTTTCTGAAATCCTTAAGTTCTTGGTTGTCCTGACCTTCTCTAGGAAACAGTTCCAGATGGCAGGTGCCGCTAATGAAAGAGCCCTCTTCATTGGTGTAAGAACTAGGAGTTGAAATGGTATCTCTGGTGATCTGTCTCTTAGGTCTGCTGTTTAATTTTGTGCATATCAGTTCCCATAGAATTCCGGCTGATGTGTTGTTTCTTATCTTGAAGATACAAAACTGCCTAGACTATCTGGCATGTGCGTTAATTGGTAGCCAGTGAAGCTGACATAAGAGTGGTGTGTTATATGATTATGTTTGGAGGATCCTGTGATGATGTGGGACGAGTGGTTTGAGTTGGAAGACCTTGCAAAAGGGAGTTACAATAGTCCAGCATTGGGGTTATAACTGCTTAACAGACCATGACGAAGTGATCCAGACTGAGGAGGGGTTTCAGTCTTCGGATAATAGTGAGTTTTTGGAATGCGTTCCTGGAGGTTCTGTTGATGTGGGCTTGTAAGTTTAGAAAGCGATCAACAGTGATACCAAGGTAGCGTATTTCCTCTTTTACTGGGATTAGAGTGTCCATGACGGAGACTGATGATGGGGAGTAAAGGAAGAGTCCCGTGTTATGAATAGTGCCTCAGATTTTTTGAAGTTGACTTGGAAGCCAGCCAGTTGCTCAGGATGGAGTCAGTACAGAGGGTGGCTACTAAAATGGTTAGTGATCTTCATTATAAAGCATATGAGGACAGACTTAAGGATCTTAATATGTACACCTTAGAGGAAAGGCGGGATAGAGGTGATATGAATGAGATGTTTAAATATCTCCATGGCATATATGTACAGGGGAAGAGCCTCTTTCGATTGAAAGCAAGTTCTGCTACGAGTGGACATGGTATGAGGGTGAAGGGGGATAGATTGCATGGGGTTGCATGGTATGAGGGTGAAGGGGGATAGATTGAATGGTATGAGGGTGAAGGGGGATAGATATGCAGATGACATCTTGGTCTGTTCCCCTATCCATCACGACACGCCAGACTATACAGCTATCACTAAATGCCTACAGGAGATAGAAACATAGAAATATGATGACAGAAAAAGACCACTTGGCCTATCTAGTCTGTCCTTCCATGTCAACAACTACAACAGTCCACTTTTTTCCTTTAGAGATCCTCTGTGTTTGTTCCATACTTTTTTGAATTCTGATATTGTCCTCATCCCTACCACCTCCACTGGGAGACTCAAAAAAGTATGGAACAAACACAGAGGATCTCTAAAGGAAAAAAGTGGACTGTTGTAGTTGTTGACATGGAAGGACAGACTAGATTTTATTTATTTATTTATTTATTTACTTACATTCTCTTATATACCGCGCTATTCTGCATCAGTGCGGTTTACATTGAACAAACTGAAATTACATTGAACAGGGCACTATAACTTGGAGATAACTATTTTACAGGGAACATGGGCTATATGGGCTATAGATAGGCCAAGTGGTCTTTTTCTGTCATCATATTTCTATGTTTCTATCTCCTGTAGGCATTTAGTGTTAGCTGTATAGTCTGGCGTGTCGTGATGGATAGGGGAACAGACCAAGATGTCATCTGCATAAAAGGCATAGTTAATTTTGAGCTGCTTGAAGATGCTGTAAATTGGTTGTTAAGTAGGAAGGGCAGGCAGGGCAGACCCTTGCAGGACTCCCTGTGTTCTGTTGAATGGAGTGGAGGTGTTTGAACCAACTTTGACCTTTTGTTGTCTGTCAGTGAGGTAGGATTGGAACCAGTTGAATGTTGTGCTGTGAAGTCCAATGCTAGTCGGTTTAAGAAGAT
This sequence comes from Ichthyophis bannanicus, assembly GCA_033557465.1. Lineage (NCBI taxonomy): Eukaryota > Metazoa > Chordata > Amphibia > Gymnophiona > Ichthyophiidae > Ichthyophis > Ichthyophis bannanicus. The sequence goes on from CM066031.1 coordinate 19,055,504, forward strand.
GCTTTGTGATACAATATCAAAGACCAAGGAGATGTCAACAAAGATGAGTAGGAATCCAATTTTTATGTTGTGTATTCCTCTGTTGAACAGATGTATGAGGAGAGTCTCAACACTATGATTAGGATGAAATTCATGTTGGTGTGGATCCAGAGACGCATACAGGTCAATATGGTCTTGCAGTTGTCTCTGCACTACCTTTTCAATTATTTTGGATAGAAATGGCAGGCTGGGAATAAGGTGGAAAGTTGCAGGATCAAAGCTGTTGTTGAGTTGTTTTTTTGGATGTTTGAGAGCAGGGGGCATGTATCCTTGAGATAGGGATGAGCTTATGGTGTTGTGGATACAGTTGGAAACTTTGTCCTTGACAGATATGATCCACATGACCGGGCAGGGGTCAGATGGCATTGTACTGATGTTTAAGGCAGCGATGGTGTGGAATATTTGCTCCATAGTTCAGTACCATTTGTGTTTGACCTTGGGTTCTGCAGTTGAAGTAGTGGAGATGTTTAGCAGTGAAGATTTTTTATTTTATTTATTTAGCTGTATTTATATCCCGCTTTTCACCGGGTCAAAGCAGTCAATTGGGGGATACATTTAACACGAGGAGATATGAGACACATACACTAATACATACAGGGACATGGGCAATGGAGGGTTAAGTGGCTTGCCCAAGACCACAAGGAGTGCCTATAGAACTGGAAATCCCAGTCCCTCCAGCCTGAGATTTCTGTCCCCAGGTGGGACTTGAACCCCCGGCCCTCCGGCCTGAAGTACGTTGTCTCAACCACTAGACCACTTTGTTCTTGTTGATGAGGAAATCTGCAAAGATCTGGGGATGGATAGTGTCTTCTTTGTGGGATGGATTCTTTGTGAGGGTGTGGAACGTCATGTTTCCATTTATGCTCTAGCTGGCAAAGTTTTTGTTTCTTTTCTCTTATTGCATCAGAGTATCATGGGTCAGATTTGGATATTTCTTCTCTGTTTCCAAGATTTGGGTGCTAAGGAGGCTTCACTGATGCATTGATAGTGGAGTTCCAAGTTTTAATTGCGTCATCTGGATCTTCGAAGTTGTGAGGGAGGCTGGTCTTGGTTATATCCTTTAAATCTTCTTTTGGAGTGGGGTATTCTCTGTTATTTTCCTAGTTGGTGGAGGTGAACCTTGAAGTGTATAGCATGGTGATCTGACCAGGGTATTGGTACGGCAAGAGGAGTTGTTATGCTATCCTGTGAGTGAAGGGTCCTTGGGACAAAGATGAGGTCCAGAGTAGAGCCTGAGCAGTGAGAGGGACCCTTGAGGATTTGGCAGAAGTTAAGTGATTTCATTGTCTTGTGAAAGTAACTTCTTCTCTGCTAGGTGCGAAGCTCAGATTTAGGTTGCCTAGTAGTATAAGCAGCTTATGAGGAGAGCTGGCCAAACATATGGCTTTGAGGATGTTAGATGTCTCATCAGCAGGAGCGTTTGGGGCTTTGTAGGTAAGACAAATGGCTAGGTGTCTGTTCTCTATCGTGATTAAGCCACAGTGTTTGTGGCTTAGAGATCGGGATATTTTAAATTTAAATTTAAGGTCCATCGCACCTCCCTTGTGGGCGAGTGGGCAGTTGAAGGCAGTATTGGATCATGGAGTGATCTCAGATAGAATGACCAGGTCAGTGCTTTTTAGCCAGGATTCGGTGATGCAGAGGATGTCAGTTTGAGTGATATTGAATATAGTCTATGATGGTGTTTGTCTTGTTTTAGATGGACCTAGCATTGATTAGCCCAATGTTAATTGGAGTGATTAGTGTATGTAGGGTGTGGTAGCCAGTTATGTGAGTATTGGTTTGAATTCTTATTAATCTGGGTGTCTGTCTGTTGACATGCTTATGGCGGTTCATCCATATGTGTGGGTGGCAAGGCATGTGTAGTAAGGGAGGTTGCAGGGCTCTTGTGGGTATGTTTATGGTATAGGTAGCTGTTGATGAGTGGCAGAGTAGGATCCAGATGAGATGAAGGGCATACAATACTTGGTTGACTGGCAACATTGGATTCCATGGCATTATAGCATTTTTATGCTTTTTGGTAGAAACATAGGAGGGTAGGGGTGGGGCTCTTTCAGCAGTGAGTTCCATTTCTGATGAGTGGTACTTACAGTTTGTCGTTTTCTTGCTGAAATTGTCTCCTGATACAATCCGAAGTGTCTAGAAGATGTGTGGGGTGAGAGTTGTCTGCTTGTGATAGGGGTGAAGTCAGCAGTGAAGTCGTCGAGGTTGTTGAGGTTTTTCGAGGTTGTTGGGCTTACTGTTGGCAGGTTTTTGTTTGGGCTGAGCTAATTTTTGTATATCTGCCTGCGTTCCCTGCCTAAGGGCCTAACGTGCAGCTGCGGCTGAAGGCATTTCTTTTTTTAAGTTGCTGTGGTGGGCCCTGATTGGCCTTTAGATGGAGAGTAGAGGGGTTTCAGCCTCCCACTCTCTTTCCTGATACCGATTTGGACTCTGTATCTGAGTGCAATCCTGCAGCGCCTGATGGATGAGGGTGAAAGGGGATAGATTCAGGAGTAATATGCAGGAATATTTATTTATGGAAAGAATGGTAGATGCCTGGAATAGTCTTCCAGTGGAGGTAGTAGAGATGAGGACAGTATCTGAATTCAAGAAAGTAGGGGACAAACATAAATGTGCTGCTGAGAAATATACATGAACATAACAGGAAGCAATGTAGAATGAGACTGACTGAAGATATTTTATTTATTTATTTATTTATTTATTTAACATCTCTTCTATACCGCGCTATTAAAATCAGCGCGGTGTACATCGAACAAATATACTGCAATGCAAACAGGTAACATTGAGTTTACAGAGAACACAGGAATATATAACATGGAGTAACAGGGATAACTATGTACAGTCAACATTATACTATATATATGCTTTTACTATATAAATATGTAAATTCGAGTGGAAATTGTATGTGTATTCATGTAGGAGGCACAGATCAACAGTGGGGAAGTGAACTATCGTGGAGTTTAACCTTTTTCTGGTTGTATTAAGGTATTAAGGTGTTTAGTGTAAGTTGGAGGTCTGTTGGTAGTGTGAGTGTCCGAGGTCACGTCTGGGTAGTATTTTGTGAATAAGTGATGCTTCACGGCTTTTCGGAATTGTAATAGGTTTTTGATGCAACGGATTTCATGGGGAAGTAAATTCCAATTCAGGGGTGCAAATATTGAGAAAGCTCTGTTCGATGTAGCTTTGGTACATGATGTCATCATCTTGGGAACTATTAAGGTATTCATAGCAGTGGTCCTTCTGTTTCTATTTTCGAGGGTGTTATGGATTAGTTTGCTAATTGGTGTCGGTGGGTAGTTATTCATGGCCTTGAAGGTCAGGACTAGTGACTTATATGAGAGTCTGGCTTGTAGAGGTAGCCAGTGTAGGTCTTTCATGATAGGCGTTATGTGAGCAGATCTTGGTGACCCAGAGAGGACTCTTGCAGCTGCATTCATAGCCAGACGAAGTGGATTTAAGGTTGATTGAGAGAGCCCGTGGAGGATGATATTCGCAAAATCTAGATGTGGGAGGACTAGTGCCTGGAAGGTTGATCGGTAATCAGTATAGTCAAGTAGTGGGCGGAGGTGGCGTAGCGTTCTGATCTTATGATATATCCTCTTTGTCACATTCTTCACATGCATTGTCATATCCAGGTGTTGATCCAATGTGATGCCGAGGTATCGGATTGTGGGTTTGGACGTCAGTTCTATGTTATTGACCAGCAGTGACGGAGGAGGTATGAACTTGCGATTCCTTGTGACAAATAGTACATCAGTTTTGCTATGATTTATTCTTAAGTTTTGTGTCAGCAGCCATTCAGCTATTGCACCGAAACAGTTGATTATTGGTGTAAACACTGGTTGGTCAGTTTTAAACGGCATGTATATGAGGATGTCATCTGCGTATGCCAGGCATTGCACATTGAAGGATCGGATCAATTCACATATCGGCTGCATATATATTGAACATTAATGCCGATAGTGAAGATCCTTGAGGTACACCTTGAGACTGTAGGAATGGCTCTGATGATTCCTGGCCCGTTTTAACTTGTTGCCACCTATTGGAAAGGTAGGATCTACACCATTCCAGTGCTGTGCTTTGAATCCCCTTCTCTCTCAGACGTTGCAGCAGTATGTTGTGGTTCACAGAATCAAAGGCGGCGGAAATGTCTAAAAATATGAGTACAAATCCTTGTTTGATGCTGTTTATTCCTGTGATAAGATCATTGAATAAGGTTGTAAGGATTGTGTCAACTCCATGTGCTTCTCTGAATCCATGTTGTGATTTGTCCAGTGGTGCTTCCGTGTCAATATGATGCTGGAGCTGTTGTTGGGCAGCTTTCTCGATAATTTTTGCAAGCTGGGGGATGCTCGAGATTGGCCTAAATGATTCAACTTTGGATGGATCGAGCTTACTGTTTTTGAGTAGGGGCTTGATAGAGGTGTGTTTCAGACTTTGGGGGAATGAGCCTGTTAGGAAGGACTGGTTCAGTATCAGGTACAGGATTTGGCTTAGATCATGGCGCAAATCTTTGATCCAGCTGGCTGGACATGGGTCATTGGGTGCTGTGCTAGGATTGATAGAGGCGATAATTTTCTCAATTTCACTAGTTGATATAGTATTGAAGTTGCAAAATGGAGTTATTTGAGATGGCTTAGGTGATACAGATGGGTTGTTGGTATTTATGCTCGTGTTGGCTGTAATCATTTTTGATTGCAGGTAATTTGCGTAGTCCTGTGGCTGCGGCATTGCAGGTTGATCTGAAACTGGTTCTCTTGTTATGGATTTTACTAACTTGAATAGTGCATGAGGTTTATTGATGGCGCGTTTCAATAGGTTTGTGTGGTAGAGCTTCTTACTCAGTGTTACCTTCTCACGGTGGGTAGTTAAGTGTGAGTTATATGTTTCAAGTGCCTCTGGAGAGTGGGTTCGACGCCACTGTCTTTCAAGTTTGCGTAGATGGATGAGAGATGTACGCAGGTCAGTAGAGAACCAAGGCGCATGTTCTCGCTTTCTTATTTTCTTATCCTTGTGTAATGGACATGAGGCGGCTCTGAGGTTCTCGTTCCATTTGGATATTAGGTCATCTAAGTTGAGGGAGGTGTTAGTCAAGAGAGGTTGAAGGTTCTCTAGGACCTTGTCGCGGTTGAGAGGTTGAAAACGGGCCGAGTGGGTTCCAGGTGAGTTAGATGGTCTTTGGCTCACGTGAGAGGTATAGGTGGGTATATTGAATCGAATAAGGTTGTGATCGGACCATGGCACTGGTATAACTGACAGTTCAAGGGCTTGTTGTGATAAGGTGTTGAAATGAGGTGCGAAAATGAGGTCTAGTTTACCTCCTTTAGTGTGGGTGGGAGAGTCAACGTATTGTTTGTAGCCTAGATCCTTTAGTGCGTCTAGAAATGCTTCTGAGTGGCTGTCATGGAGAGATGGGAGGTTAAAATCTCCAACTACCCAATTTGGAGAGCGTGAGGTGGATGTTGCGCACGCGAGTTCAATTATTGTTGGAAGGTCGTCCGGTGATGGGGAGGGTGCTCGATAAAGCAGGTTGATTGAGCATAGCTCATTAGATATAGAGAGGGAGTCGAGGTGGGTTGAGCTGGAGGAATTGCATAGCTTGAAATTGAGGTCTGTTTTGGCGAGGATTAGTGTTCCGCCTCCTTTTTGAGTGGACCTGTGGCATGTGTAGAGGTCAAATCCTGTAGGCAGCATCTGATTCAGGAGGATGTTGTCACAATCTGATAACCATGATTCCGTGACCATCAGAATGTCGAGATTGTATTGAGGAATCTGATGGACTATATTATTTTTTAAGTATTGTACAAGGATATTCCTGAAGGGATGAAGTTAGAGGAACCATCTATATATGTATAGGGGAAGGTAGGACAGTCCCTGTGGGAGCCTTGAACCCAGTACCCCAGGGTTCACCGGACTCATCTCCCACTCAGCTCTGCAGGTTCTGTATCTAGAATTGAATTACATAGTGATGATTTATAAAATGCTGCTTATTGTACCTTGTGGGTGCTGGGTGTTAATCTGTCTGGAAATTGCTATGTGAGCACATTTTCTGGACGTGTCCTATCTCTGGAACCTGGAAGAATGGTAGATACAGTATAATAGATCAGCCCCACCATCTGCTAGAAATACAGATACAGTCGTACAGTCCTTACCCAGGGAGATCAGATTCTCATAATTCTCCTTCATCACCTCCCTGTAAAGCTCCTTCTGCCCTTCATCTAAATACTCCCACTCCTCCTGAGAGAAAGAGACAGCGATGTCCTCAAACGTCACCCGCATCTGAAACATAAACCAGAAACATACTCAAGGAAACGTGGAGGTGCTCAGGATACATTAGATGTTGGCTGGCTTTGTTCTCCTCCCCTAGAAATCCAAGGGAGCTCTGCATTTAAAACCTGTAGGAACAGACCCAGAAGCTATTGCTGGTCTTCAGAGCACTTGGGGTGGAAGCACATTGAGTGCATCTCTCTAGCTAAGTTTTTATTCTTTTTCTTTTACATGCTTTGAATAGTTTTAGCTGCCGGTACCTCGTCGGTCTTTTGAAATTACTGTAATTGCACTGCTTTACTTACTGCCTGTGTTTAACATATATATTGCACCCAAATCAAGTTTTACCTGTCTTCACACTCACGAATACTACCTTCACAGCCACTGCATGCCGACACCCCTGCACTTCCCTACTTGATTGGTTTGCAGTGATTCAAGGATAAAGCGAGATATAAATACTTTTAAATAAATAAATAAATAAATAAATAAAATAAGATAGTATATGACGGCAGATAAAGACCAGTATGGTTCATCTAGTCTGCCCAGCAAGGTGGCAAGAGAAGGTGCCCCTGCCGCTCAGTGCAGGTCACTCCTCCGCATGCCTTTGTTTAGGGATGTACCAACTGTTCCATGTAAGTCACCCCCTATTTGTTGAGATATAAGAGACAGTTAAGTTTGGACTGGAGGAGTGGCCTAGTGGTTGGGGCACGGTACTTCAGGCCAGAAGGTTGGAAGTTCAAATCCCACTAGAGGACAGCAACCTTGGGCCGGAAGGACTGGGGTTTCTAGTCCCACAGGTGCTCCTTGTGGTCTCAGGCAAGCCACTTAACCTTCCATTGCCCATGTTCCCTGTAAGTATTAGTGTATGTGTCTCATATCCCCTTGTGTTAAAATGTATCCCCCAATTGTATTGTGACCACTTTGATTGAAGGATAAGGTGGTATACAAAACTGTCTAAATAAATAAGTTTATTTTTATTTTATCCTTAATTTAATTTAATTTGCGAGTTTTTATATACCGCACCTTCCATTGATCAGTTGCGGTTTACATGGAACAGTAAACAGGCAAAGCTGCTTTTACAGATAACAATGTGAAACTACAAAGAAATTCAATTTTACAATTATCAGTTGTAAACTATATACAAAGAACCAGATTTTAACTATTTACAGGTATGTATGCTATCGAAATCGTCGGTTTGGGGTTTTCTCATTTATCCAGTTCAAAGATGGGATATGTCAGCTGGTGAAGCTATCCTTTTTCTTGTTGAAAAGGTGAATTCGACAAGGATCCGTAGTATGTTGAGAATAAATGAGTTTTGAGTTTTTTCCTGAACTCCATGATTTGAGGTAAGGATCTTAATTCCAATGGAATGTTGTTCCAAGTTATAGGGGCAGCATGGGAGAATACTTTCTTGTTTGTTGATTTTTTGGCCTTTATAAATTCCTTTGGTGTTATTAGTTTCTTTAATTGGTCTCGTCTTTGAAGACACAGTGGATCCCTTTATATCAACAGGATCCTGTTGATATAAAGTGATCCACTGTGTCTGTCCCATGTCATTTTGAATTCTGTCACTGTATTTGCCCCCAGCACTTCCATCGGGAGGACATTTCAAGAATCCACTATATAGATTTCTTTAGTCTTTGAGAAAATAGTGGATACAATATAGGAATTACCTAGCTTTAATAAAAAAAAAAAAAAAAGAATTCAAATTTTCAGCCTGTTCTAGAAAAGTAGCTTTAAAATAATATCTTTGGCCTGTATTGCAGAGACAAGTCTGTGCTCTGATAGGTAACAGCTGCCCTGCAGGGTCTCTGACTTAGGAAGTCAAACTCGTAGCTTATTGCCACTTATTTCTCTCCCTCCCTTCCCTCACCCACCCACCCACCCCAGGGCTGCATGGTCTTAGTCATCCCAAGACACACAGTCGCTTGTAAATAGTAAATGACAGCAGATAAAGACCAGTATGGTCCATCTAGCCTGCCCAGTAAGATGGCAAGAGTAGGTGCACCTGCCGCTCTGTGCAGGCCACCCCTCCCCATGTCTTTGTTTAGGGGTGAACCCACCACCCCATGTAGGACACCCCTGTATGTTGAGAAATTAGATAGTTAAGTTTATTTTGATTTTATCCTGTTGCTGTAAAGGGATCCACTGTGTCTGTCCCATGCCATTTTGAATTCTGTCACTGTATTTGTCCCCACCACTTCCATCAGGAGGGCATTCCAAGCATCCAGCACCCTTTTAGTGAAAAAGTATTTCCTGACATTACCTTTCAATTTACCCCCTTGCAGCTTCATGTTATGCCCTCTAGTTTTACAGCTTTCCCTTCTTTGGAAGAGGTTTGTTTGTTCATTATTTCTCTTTAAGTATTTAAAGGTCTGAATCATATCTCCCCTGTCCCTCCTTTCGTCCAGAGTGTACATATTTAGGTCTTCAAGTCTCTTCTCATAAGGCTTCTGACGCAGGCTCCAAATCATTTTGGTCGCCTTCCTCTGAACAGTTTCCAGTCTTTTTATATCCTTTTCAATATATAGTCTCCAAAACTGAACACAGTATTCCAAGTGAGGCCTCACCAGTGACTTGTACAGTGGCATTAGTACCTCTTCCTTTCTGTTGGTAATTCCTCTCTGTATGCAACCCAACATCCTCCTGGCCTTTGCCACCGCCTTGTCGCACTGTTTTGCCGCCTTGAGATCCGCAGAGATAATCACACCAAAGTCTTTCTCCTGAACCATGCACACCAACCTCTCACCCCCTATCACATACAATTCCCTTGGATTTCTGCTACCTAAGTGCATGACACTGCACTTCTTCGCATTAAATCTTAACTGCCAAACATTAGACCATTCTTCCAGCTCTTGTACATCTTTCCTCATGTTATCCACTCCCTCAAGGAAGTCCACTCTGTTGCAAATTTTCATGTCATCTGCAAAAAGACAGACTTTTCCATGCAGTCCTTCAGCAATACCTCTCATAAATACATTGAACAGTGCCGGGCCCAGGACTGAACCATGGGGCACCCCACTAATCACCCTCCTTTCATCCAAGTGAGCTCCATTTCCCATCATCTTCTGTCTTCTGTCAGTCAACCAATTTCTGATCCAGTTCACCACCTTGGGACCCATCCCCAGACTACTGAGTTTATTGATAAGGCTTTGCTGAAATCCAGGTAGATGACATCCATCGCATGCCCCTGATCTAGTTCTCTGGTCACCCAGTCAAAGAACTCAATCAGATTTGTTTGGCAAGATCGTCCTTTGGTAAAACCATGTTGCCTCGGATCATGCAACCCGTTGGTTTTGAGAAAGTCCACTATTCGCTCTTTCAGAAGCGCCTCCATTACTTGTCCCGCCACCGAGGTAAGGCTCACGAGCCTGTAGTTTGTCACTTTTGTGAAGAGGTACCACATCTGCCCTTCTTCAGTCCTGAGGAACTATTCCTGTTTCCAAGTATCTGTTGAAAACATCCTTTAACGGCCCTGCAAGAACCTCTCTGAGCTCTTTCAGTATCCTGGGATGTATCCCATCTGGTTCCATGGCCTTGTTCACGTTCAGTTTTGCAAGTTGTTCTAACACATCATCTTCTGTGAATGGTGTGGTATCTACTTCATTCCCATTTTTATATTTGGGAGTCACAGATGGTCCTTCTCCAGGATTTTCTTTAGTAAAAACAGAGCAGAAGTATTTGTTCAGCAATTTTGCTTTTTCAATGTCACTTTCCACGAGTCCGTTCCCAGCACTTCTGAGTCCTGCAAGTCCTTCTCTGATTTTCCTCCTCTCCCAAATATACCTGAAGAAAGTTTTGTCGCCACACTTCACATCTTTAGCCATCTTTTCCTCTGCCTTTGATTTTGCTTTCCTTATTTTTCTTTTTGTCTCTTTTAGTTTGCTCCTGTATTCCTTCTGTTTGCAAGCTTTTGAATTTTGTGAAAGCTGTATTTTTTTGCCTTTATATGAGCAGCCACTTCTTTGGAGAACCAAATACGTTTTCTTCTCCTCTTGTTTTTATTTACTTTCCTTACATATTTATCTGTTGCCTCTTTTATTGCCACCTTTAGTTTAGTCCAAACCTTTTTGCCCCGTAGACCACTTGCCGATATTTTTGTTTTCCGTAGACCCCCCTGCCTGCCTTATATTAAATTTTCCTAAACGTATTAACTTCAAATGTGTTTTTGACAGCTGATACAGTGCTGCTCACTTTGATAGAGTTTTTTGTAGAGTGGACAATTTTAAAAAAAGAAAAACATGTACAATTTTTAGTCATACCTTTATTGAAAAGACACAAAATGCAAGTAAATATTTGGATTTGAAACAAAACAAATCAGAACCTAGTAAAATTCTTACATAAAATTAATACACAAATAATGCTGTTAATGAGAGGGATGAACCTGATGCTCTGATAGCAATTGTTCAATATTTGGCTTCAAATTAGTGAGGTATAGTCTGAAACCTCCACGTCCAGTGATTTGCAATCAATTTCTTTTTTTCGTAAGAGGATTGGCAACTGCTCTAAAACCCCTTTCCACGAGGTATGAAGATGGAAAGCTATCAAAAACTTTACTACTACTACTATTTAGCACTTATATAGCGCCATGCACGCAACACTGTACAAGAGACAGTCCCTGCTCGTCAGAGACATGGTCGTCAGAGCAATAGTCAATTCACTGCAAAGTAGAGTATAGTCTTTACATTTCGGTCAGGAAAATTGATGGGAGCAGGTTGAGATAAGAGAAAGAAGTCAGGATCTGAAAGCGACAGTGAAGAGGTGGGTCTTCAATCTGGATTTGAAGAAGGCCAGAGAGGGTGCCGAGAGGGGGTGTAAGGAGAGATGAGAGATGAGAGGTATTGAGGGGCCACAGAGTGAATGTATTCATAGGTCAGCAGGAGAAGTTTGAACTGGATGCGGAATTGGACAGGGAGCCAGTGAAGCGACTTGAGAAGAGGAGTAATGTGGGCATGGCAAGGTTGTCGGAAGATTAGTCGAGCAGCATGATTTTGTATAGATTGAAGGGGAAGGAGATGGCTAGCGGGAAGACCAGCAAGGAGTAGTCGATGCTCGAGGAGATTAAAGAGTGGATGAGGGTTTTGGTAGTGTGTTCAAAAAGAAAGGGGCGGATCTTGCTAATGTTGTAGAGAAAGAAGCGGCAGATCTTAGCTACGTCCTGGATATGCGTGGAGAAGGAGAGAGAGGAGTCAAAGATAACTCCCAGGTTGCGGGACGAGGGAACAGGAAGGATTGTAGAACCATCCACGGAGACTGAGAAGGGGGAAGAGGAGGGGGAGAGTTGGGGGAAAAGACAAGGAGTTCAGTCTTGGCCATATTCAACTTCAAGCAGTGATGAGACATCCAGGCAGCAATGTCAGAAAGGCAGGCAGAGATCCTGGTCTGGATTGCCAGAGAGATATCAGGTGTAGAGAGGTAGATTTGGGAGTCATCGGCATAGAGATGGTACTGAAAGCCATGGGAGGACATAAGTGCACCAAGGGATTGGGTATAGAGCGAGAAAAGGAGGGGCCCAAGACTGATCCTTGGGGTACACCAACATGGAGCGGGGTGGGAGAGGAGGAGGATCCACCAGAGCATACACTAAAGGAGCGATGGGAGAGGTAGGAGGAGAACCAGGATAGTACGGAGCCCATGAAACCAAGCGAGGAGAGGGTGGTGAGTAGAAGATTGTGGTCAACAGTGTCAAAGGCAGCAGAGAGGTCAAGAAGGATGAGGCTTGAGTATAGGCCCTTAGATTTAGCCAGGAACAAGTCATTGGAGACTTTTGTAAGAGCCGTTTCAGTGGAATGTAGGGGATGGAAGCCAGATTGTAGTCTGTCCAGGAGGACTTGGGAGGTGAGGAGGTCGAGGCAGCAGCGATGGACTGCCCGTTCAAGTAGTTTAGATATGAAAGAAAGGAGGGAGATGGGTCGATAGTTAGAAGGACAGGTGGGATCAAGAGAGGGTTTCTTGAGGAGAGGTGTAACAATGGCATGCTTGAAGTCTATGGGGACAGTTGCAGTGGATAGTGAAAGGTTTAGAATGTGGGAGATGGGGGTGACAAAGGTGGGGGAGTTGGGGTGTAGGAGGTGGGTGGGGATAGGGTCAGTGGAGCAGGTGGTGGGTTTGGAGGAGGAGAGAAGGTTTCCTCTTCAGAGATCATAGAAAAGAAGGAGAGGGTAGCAGGGGAAGTATGGATGGGAGGGGAGAATAGATGAGGGGGAGAAGTAGGTGAGAAAGTGGGGAATTGGAGGGTAATCTTGTGAATTTTGTCATGGAAGTAATCGGTGAGGGTTTGGGCAGAAAGGGAGAGTGGGACCAGGGGCGGGGGCACCTTGAGGAGAGAATTGAGAGTATTAAAGAGGCGGCGAGGATCGGAGGCAAGGGAGTTAGTCAGATGGATGTAGTATTCTTGTTTGGCAAGTGCTATGGCTGACTGGAAGGAGCCATGTATGAATTTGAAGTGTAGAAAGTCTTCAGGGGAGCGGGATTTGGTCCAGGCCCATTCAGCAGAACGGGCACAGATACGTAAATAGCGGGTTGTGGATGAGAGCCATAGCTGGGGAGTAGAGCGGCTGACAGGGCATGGGGTGAGTGGGGAGAGAGTGTCAAGAGCCGAGGGTAGTGCAGCATTATAAGATGAAACTGCTTCATCAACGGATTTGAAGGACATAATGGAGGAAAGGGATGGAGAAATGGTGGAGGAGAGAGTCAAGGGATCAATATTATGAAGGTTTCTAAATAGGCTGGGGGAGACAGAAGGAGGGTGGGATGGCGGAAGTTGAAAGTTAAAGGTTAAGAGGTGAGGGAAGGATTGAGTTGTGGAAGTTTGAGGGAGAGGAATTGGAGAAGAGTATCAGGTCAAGGCAGTGGCCATGTAGGTGGGTGGGGGCAGTGGAGCAGAGTTGGAGGTTGAATGAGGAGGAACTTTAAAGCATGGGGGTCGGATGGGTTATCAATGTGAATGTTAAAATCGCCAAGAATAAGAGTGGGGGAAGAGGGATCCATAAAGATGGAAAGCCAAGAGTCGAAGTCAGTAAGGAAGGACGATTTGGATTTTTCGGGTGGACGATAGATAACAGCTACTCGGAGGGGAAGTGGTGTGAAGAGGCGAATAGAGTGGACTTCAAAAGAGAGGGAGGAGTGTGACTGAGGCAGCAGGAGGGGTTGGAATTGGCAAGAGGGAGAAAGTAGAAGCCCAACACCACCACCGCGGCTAGTGTATCAAGGTGTATGGGTGAATTGGTAGCCCCCATGGCAGAGAGCAGCACTGGATGCGGTATCGTCTGGGAGGAGCCAGGTCTCAGTTAGGGCAAGAAGGTATAGTGCGTTAGAGATAAAGAGATTTGTTTATTTACTCTTATATACCGTGCTATTTTGCATCAGTGCGGTTTACATTGAACAAACTGAAATTACATTGAACAGAGCATTATAACTTGGTGATAACTATTTTACAGGGAACATGGGCTATGGAGGGTTAAGTGGCTTGCCCAAGACCACAAGGAGCACCTGTGGGACTAGAAACCCCAGTCCTTCCGGCCCAAGGTTGCTGTCCTCTAGTGGGATTTGAACCCCCGACCTTCCGGTCTGAAGTACCTTGCCCCAAACACTAGGCTACTCCTCCACTCAGGCTACTCCTCCACTCAATGTAAGATTGTGAGTAAAAGGAAGTTTGTTAGAGACTGAGCATACGTTCCACAGGGCACATGAGAATGGGAGGGTGGAGGGGGAAAGGAAAGGGATATGGATGAGGTTGGACAAGTTACGTGAGGATTTCTTTCCCGAATGAGGCAGCGGTCTAGGGGGGCCTTTAGGAGCCGGAGTATGGGTACGTGTCTCTGGATGAGTGTGCCCTCCCTGAGGGACATGAGGGAGTGGAAGAGGGGGGTCTTGATGATATTAGATAGGTTACATGAGGATCTCTTTTTTGAGTGAGATAGAACGCTAAGAGGGATAGGGTTGGGGTTGGTATCTCTGGATGAGTGATTGGGGTATGAGTGAGGGAGCGTGGAAGGGGGAAGGAGAGGGATATGGATGAGATTAGATAAGGTACGTGAGGAACTCTTCTTAGAGTGAGAAAGAAATTGAGGGGGGTTGGGGTTGATAGTAACTGATGAGAGAAGGAGGAGGAGTACTAGAGAATGGGGTAGAGGGGAGGCAGTGCGGAGGAAGCGAGGGTGAGGTTGTCTTAAGGAGAGGGAGTTTGGTTGAATGAGGGGGAGGGTGTGATAAAGCTCAAGAGTAGATACAAGGTGAGAAGACAGAATGGAGGGAGAAGTGAGGAAGGTGGAGGGAGCTTAGGGGGGAGAGGAGTGAGGGAGGGGAGGCAGTTGGGGAGTATGAGGAAGAGAAGGACAATGAGATGTGGGGCCATAGAAGAGGAGTAGTGGGGGTTACTATGCAGTGTATGTTCTCTTACAAGCAATGAGGAGGGCTAATGTCTCTATAGGTTAAAATGCAATCAATGGTAGTGGGGAAACTATAGCCTGTGCAGCAAAGTTCAATGTAAGCGATGGGTAGCAAATTCAATGTAAGCAATGTCCAGGCAAGCAGCAGATGTAATCCACAATTGATAAAGCGGCAGGTTAATTATAAGCAATGGGTAGCAGGTTCAGTGTAAGCAATGCAAAACGTTCTTGCGATAGTCCATAATGCAGGTTAAGCAACAGGTATATCTTTCTGAAGCCAGAACTGCTGATAACCCTTTCTGAACTACACCTTAAGTTCTTTGTTTGTGCTTATTCTGATCAGTTTTTCTTGCAACATGACATCCGATTCTTCAATGTCACCGTATGGATTGATAATCCACTGTGGTATTTCCATAGTCAAAACATCCTCAAACCTGGTTTTAAAATCTGAGTCAAGGACATTTAAATGTTGAACGTAGACCAAAACGTCATCATCCTGAACATTTGTCAATGATAAGTTGTGGAACTGGGAAAATTCACGCCGTCCAATGTTTTGCTTCATTAGATTCATTCTGGCAAGAAAAGCTGCAATGATGGACTTTGTTTTTATTAAATTCAGACTGTCACCTTGTAACTGCAAGTTAACCTCATTAAATTTAGTAAACAAATCTGTTAAATAAGCAATGTCTGGTTTCCATTTGATTACATTTTCTTTCAGAATGGGATGTTCGGTATCCAAAAACTCTAAAACGGTCTCAAAAAGTGAATAAAATCTTGTCAAACATAAGCCTTTCGAGAGCCAGCATACTTCAGTGTGAAGGTGTAATCGATGAAAGTCCTTGTCATTTTCTTCACACAACTGCGCAAATAACCTAGAATTCAACGCTTTGCTACAAATCTTGTTTACTGCATTTATAACGAATTGAAGAGATTGATGCAATCTGGCACTCAGATTTTTAGCTGCTAAATGTTGTCGATGAATGACCCTGTGAATTGCAAACACCCCGTGTACATTTTGTTTTAAATGGCTTATAAAACCGCGATAGCGCCCAAACAGGGCTGGTGCCGCATCTGCTGCTGCCGAAATTATACTTGATAAAGGGATCGCTTTTTACATGAAATAATCTTTCAAAACATTGAATATTGATTCACCTTTAGTGTCTGTTGTTAAAGTTCTCGCAAAGAGCAGTTCTTCATGGATTTCTTGGTCCAACAAAACAAACATATGCCAATAATAGTTCTTCATTACCAGGTAACGTTGACTCATCCAGTTGAATAGAGAAATGGTTCGTTTGCAGATAATTACACAAGAAGCTTTCAACATCATGACTCATTTCATCAATACGTCTTTGAACTGTATTGTTGCTCAAAGGAATTCTTTTGAGTATATCATATGCAGGCTTGTGTAGAACATTTTTAAAAACCTCTTCAATGGCTGCCAAAATCAGCTGTTTTCCGACAGTATGAGACTTTCCTGATTTTGCTATGAGTAATGAGATATTGTAAGACGCCCGCAAACCATCATCGTCTCTTTTTGACGTTGAAGCGAACATACTGTCCACCGTGGTTCTCTTCTGAAGTTTTTCTTTAAAACACTGAAAGTATGTCAAATCTTTACTTGTTCTATCAGGGTGATACCTTCTCAGATGATCCTCCAACTTGGATGGTTTCATAGCGTCATTGCTTAAAATTCTGTTGCACAAAAGGCACATGGGCAGATGTTTGTCCGACAGGGATGGAATGAAGCCGAACTTCAAATAATCAATGCTATACTGCCTACATTTCTTTTTAGCATGGGCCATGTTGGGTAGAAGTTATCTATTGACAAAAATGAAGCTATTTAAATATGATAAGACAGAGCAATTCAAAATTGATTCCTGCCCAGACAGCACACAAATATTTTTTAGGAATTTAGGAAAAATCGACTTTACCTAAAGTCGTGATCAGCATCTATGGCTCTACGCAATCAGAGTGACTACAAAAATATGTATAAAATTTTGTGCTTACTTTTCTTAGGCACTCCTAAAGAAGATGATTTTGATTCACTTTGACTTGTACCTATTTATATTTTTGAACATTTTCAAACCACTTTTCTTCTCAAAACTCAGAAAACAAATCAACAGAGTTTGTCTCTAATACTCTTATTTATAATTGATGAATCAAATAAATCTGTGCAAAGCTTTGGTACAAGTCTGGACAACTGTTATTCACTGCACGTACACGCGCGATGCGTTGCTGCTGGTATGAAAACTTGCAAAAACTTGCACATGAACTTAGCACACCACAAAGCAGATAGGTACTGACGTATTCAGGAGTCGCTTCACTGCTCCGTCCCTTTGAATTAGAAAAAGGTTTAAAAGAATTGTTGAACCCATACATTATTTATTCTATCAATTTTTATATTTATGCTTTTAAAAAGGAGTTGACCCTTTTTAACCTCCTTGTTTTTAATTTGGCGATATTCAGCCATCTCAATATTGCTGGAGAACTTTGGAATGATATGCTTCTCGCATGTTTCCTTTGTATATGAAGCCTTCTTTCCTCTGCTAGTTTCGTCTCCTGTCATAAGGAGGTATATTAAATTTTACCAATTGGTTGTATGGCCTTTATAAGAAAGGTACTTAAACAATTTTATGAAATATAATTAACATACATCTATATCTATCTATGTAATTTCTATGTCTATTTTAAGTATTATGTACACACAATCTGTGTTAGGCGTAATAAGATATTTACGGAACGCCTAAATGTTGATGATCTGCCAAAATGGGGTCCGCTCACATGGACCCCCCTTTACATCTCGTGTACTCTCAATTTTTTTTCTCTCTGACATGGACCCCCTGCAAGTCGAAATCGACCCTTGGGGGGTCCATATAGACCACTTTGGGAACAATTGGGTTAGCCCATTGCAATTCCACTTCCCTTATCCCCTCCCATTCTGCTAACTCTTCCTTCAGGTACTTGGCCATTCCACTGAAGTCAGTATTTTTGAAGTTTAGGACTTGAAGTTTGCTATGATTGGACTGCATCTCAGCTTTTATCTCAAACCACACCATGTAATGATCGCTGCTGCTCACAGGGGAACACACCAAGACATTTGACATACTCTCACCGTTGGTGAGCACTAAATCAAGCATTGAGCTTTCCCTGGTTGGTTCCATTACCATTTGTTTAAGAGGCGCATTTTGGAAAGCATCCACAATTGTTTTGCTTCTTGCCAGATTCGCAGAAGGAGTACTCCAATCCACATCGGGTAGATTAAAGTCACCCAATATGATCACTTCTCCCTTTGTGGCTATCTTGGCAATATCTATAAACAATTCATTACACAGGTACACTAAAAAAAATTTTTTTTAAACTGCCTCTAATGTTTCGATTGATTTTTACGTTTTTTGGTGCGCTGAATCCAAATCTGGTAACCAATTTGCTCCATCACGTACAGATTTTTTGCTACATTGGGTTAGCAGTTTGAGGTGAACGTTTCAGATTGAGTGCGATCGAGATAAAAGTTTCTTGGATGAATTCTTTATAAAGGGTGAGCCAGTCAAACCTGCATTTTTGAAAAGGGCGGGAGAGCCGTGAAAGTGGGCGGAGCGAGTTAGCAAGGTTACCATTGTGTCCCCCACAACTAAGCATTTCAGTCGCCATGGAGCAGTGGTCTAAACAACAACGTTCATTCGCTGTGAAAGCGTTTTACCAAAGTGGTAGTTATGCAGCCGCTCAGCGTCGTTTCCGGCCGAATTTTCAAATTAATCAAAATAAGCCAGTGCCGTCTGTTAATTCAATCAAATTGTGGGTGACAAACTTTGAAGCAATTGGTGAAACGAGAAGCAGAAGGGGTGGCAGTGCAAGATCAGTGCGAACTCCCGCGAATATTGACCGCGTGAGAGTTGCTATGGAAAGAAGCCCTCGGAGATCGGCGCGTCGACAGAGTGCTGCGCTTGGCATGGCAAACACGAGCGTCCGAAGAATCTTGAGGTTAGATTTACACCATCACCCGTACAAAATTCAGGTTGTTCAGGCTATGAATGAAAACGATTTTGCAGCTCGACGGCGTTTTTGTTAAACGTTGTTGGACATGTTTGATGAAAACGAGGACCTTGTTCACAACCTGTGGATGAGCGATGAGGCACATTTCCATCTCTCCGGTTTTGTGAATAAACAAAATTTCCGATATTGGAGTGATGAAAACCCTCAACAACTCCATCAAAAACCACTCCATTCAAGCAAGGTAACAGTTTGGTGCGCAATGTCCTCATTGGGAATCATAGGCCCGTATGTTTTTGAAAATGACAGGGAGCAAGCAGTTACTGTGAATGCACAACGCTATTCAGAAATGTTGCATTCGTTCTTCATTCCTCAGCTTCGTCAACATGGAATGAACAATGAAACCTTATTCCAGCAAGACGGTGCCACAAGTCATACAGCCCGTGTGAGCATGAATGTTCTCAACAATGTTTTTCCAAATCGGGTGATATCCCGAAATGGAGCAATTTCTTGGCCTCCCCGATCGCCCGACCACACAGTGTGCGATTTTTTCTTGTGGGGGTACCTGAAGAGTAAAGTCTTTGAACAACGACCTCCAACGCTTGGGGAACTCAAGAGGAGAATCCGGTTGGAAATCGAGAGAATTCCTCAGCGTATGCTCCGTGATGTGATGGGCAGTTTCAGAAATCGCCTACAAGAATGTCTCAATCGGGAAGGACACCATCTTACTGGCGTTATTTTTAAACAGTGAATGTTGTTTCTTAAATGCTTTTTAATGTACATTAAGATAGTAACAATAAAATTTTGACATATCCATCCGTTTATTTTTTACAGTCATTTCAAAAATGCAGGTTTGACTGGCTCACCCGTACTAATTGTTTAGTAGTTATTCAAATAAGAATAAAGAAAATTGTAACAAGGCAGCACATAAGAATAATGTCAACAAAACACACTGTGATGGTAGCAAAATTGTCTGCACTTAAAACAGCCACATACATGTGCACAAACATTGAGCATATAAGAGCGAGGTTAGACACAAAGCAAAGCAAAGAAATGTGCAAAAAATGTTGTACAGGTATGTATGTAAGAATAGAAAACGCAAACCGCATCATTGCAATACATGAAGACAAACACCTGATGGTGTGAAAATAAAATTCTAATAAATGAGATCCGACACTGTGGTAATAACTAGCAAATTTTTATTTCAAAGTTTAGTAAAAACACGATATTTGTCAACACAGTTTAGATTTTAAAGTCATTCTTGGGTCAATCAATCTCCTGGTGGGCCCGTTTCTTCTTCCCCCGAATGCTTCTCTTGGTGCGCTGCTTGGCGTATTTTTCATCTGGGGTTTCCCACAGCAGCAACCAGCAGAAATCAGCCATCATAGTGGTGTTCCATCTTCCTTGGTACCTTCTCTCTGCATCCTTGATGTCCTGGTGAAACCTTTCACCTTGTTCTTCACTGTACGCCCCCAAGTTTTCGGGAAAGTAGTTCACATGGGAGTGCAAGAAATGGACTTTCAGGCTCATGTTACAGCCTTGTTCTTTGAAGGCATTGAGCATCCTGGCAACAATATCCTTATAGTTCTCATCCCGCCTGTTCCCCAAGAATTTGAGAACAACATCCTTGAAGGAATCCCAGGCTTATTTTTCCTTCTCAGACATCGTTTCAGCGAATGCTCCATCTGAAATGAGTTTCCTTATATCAGGGCCAACAAACACTCCTTCCTTTAGCTTTGCTTCAGAAAGTCGGGGGAACTTTGAGCAAAGGTACCGAAAGCATTCACCATCTTTTGGAAGGGACTTGATGAATTGCTTAATGAGACCCAACTTAATGTGGAGAGGTGGTAATAAAATTTTATCACGAGATACCAAGCTCTCATGAAGAACATTTTTCTCACCGGGTCTCAAATACTCCCGAATTGGCCAGTCTTTTTCCCCCAGTGTAGGTCGCGGGCCCGGCTATCCCACAAGCAAAGGAAGCAGGGATATTTGGTGAAACCGGATCCTAATAGCATGGATAGAATTTTAAAGTCTCCACAAATCATCCACTTATGCTCATCATAACGAATCTTCTGAAGAATCAGGGCCAAATTCTCGTATTTTTCTTGGAGAATAACAGAGTGAGCAATAGGAACTGAAGCGAATGTGTTGCCATTATGAAGAAGAACACCTTTTATGCTGTCTTTTGACGAATCAATGAACAGCCGCCATTCAGCAGGATCATACTTGAGTTTAAACTTTTCCATCACTCCGTATATATCGTTGCAAAATACCAAATCTTCCTCTTTGCTGAAATACTTCAAAAATTGTGTCTCGCGGTTGCGATACCAATAAAAAGTTGTTCCTGGTGACAATAGATTTTTCTGTTTAAGCCGAGAACCTAGCAGTTGGGCAGCATCTTTTGGGAGTCCTAAATCCCGGACTAAATCATTCAATTCAGCTTGAGAGAAAAGTTCAGGTTTCGGATCTGGTTCAGTTTCAAACTCGGAAGTACTGGACTCATCGGGAAAAGCCATCTGATGAGTCTCATCATGATCAGAACCGTCCACACAAATATGATCCAAAGATTTTGGTGGTTCAGGCACAGGTACTTCGTTGCTATGAGGCATAGGCCTAATTGCTGAGGGAAGGTTGGGATAACTAATTACGTTCTTATTTTTTAATTTGTATCCCTTCACAATGCAAGAGCAAAAATAGCAGTCACTGCTGTGGTCTCTTTGTTCACGCCACATCATAGGTATTCCGAAACGAAATGCTTGTTTTTTACCTTTGATCCATAAGCGTAGATCTTCCTCACATGTCTTGCACACTTTGTGAGGAGCCCACGGTTTGTCTTGATCGCCTAACTTCAAACCGAAATAGGCGAAATATACTTTTTTAATAAATGCAGAAATGTTCCTCTGCCGCTTTTTCACGGTATATTCCCCACAAATAAAACAAAAACTGTCCGGAGAGTTGACGCAACCTCTGGCTCTGTGAGCCATCACAAATACACAGCACTGCAAACTACAACTGTAGTGAACCACTTCGGAATAAAGCTGGATTACGACTGAGCAAACAAAAGGTAATAATGAACTTGCAAGAAACTGAAATTTGACAGGAACGTTCATGTCGCAACCACCGTGTTTGAGCGAGCGCACGAGGCGAGGCGAACAGGAAATAACATGCGCCAGCGCGAGTACTGGATTTAGCCCCCCGCCTCCCAATTGTCCTGTTAATGTATAAAATGAATACAAAACACTCTAAAATATCATGAGGGAGTGTTTCTAGTTAGTTAACCATTACAACCTCTATTTTGGGCCAAGAAAATAAACTGCAGTCGGCTAAAAAGAAATTATGTGAACATTCCTTATATGGGTAAGAAATCTAATTTTGCAAGAAAACGTGACGTGATGGAACATTTTGGCTATTTTTCCTGGATTCAGCACCCCAAAATCTATAGGAATCAGTTGCAAAACTGGAGGCAGTTTTTTGGTAGTGTACCTGTGTTATCTATTTCTTCAATTTGAGTCGGAGGTCTGTAGACTACAGCAGAATGGATGACAGTGCCATCTCCTCTTTCCAACACAATCCGGAGTGCTTCTTTTCCCCATGCCCCCTGCATTGCAGTAGCTTTAATATTGCTTTTTAACAAATCTAAATGGTCTTGTCTCAGAGCGATCGCACAACTGTAAAGTCAAGTAAATCCCTACGCTCAATCACTTTATTTATATGCAGTTGTCCTATGGAGCTGGATCCAATGAGGAGGTTTTCTAATTATCGGGTCTCAGACTTACAATGGCATGATTTTCTGGGTTTGTTTTTATCCCAGGGAACATGCCTGTTAGCATCAATGACCCTTCATAACATCCATACTCTCCGCTCTTCTTTATGTGTCCAGCAACAGAGTGTCAAAATGCTTTTTAGATTTTCTACTTAGCTCACAATGGTATGAAATACTATGTAGATACTGCAGTCATTCCATTGAAACAAAAAATTGAAAAGCTTGAAATGATTTTAGATTTCTACTTAGAAAACCTCCTCATTGGATCCAGCTCCATAGGACAACCGCATATAAATAAAGTGATTGAGCGTAGGGATTTACTTGACTTTAATATTGCTTTTGACATACAAGGCTACTCCTCCTCCTCCTCCTTTTCCACTTTCTCTGTTTCTTCTGAATAGATTATAGCCAGCTATGGTTATATCCCATTTATGCGATTCATTAAACCATGTTTCTGTAATGGCCACAATATCCAAGTCCATTTCCACCATTAGGGCTTCCAGGTCTGGAACTTTGTTGGCTAAGCTTCCAGCATTTGTGCTCATTGCTTTCCAACATTTAAATGGCTTGCATGTATTTTGCATTGATTTTGTTCTGCCTACTTCTTCCCACTTGTCATTGATGTGTGATTTAAAAGTGTGGCTGTTTCTGGTGTTGTTCTGCATTTGCCGGGAGCGACGTCCTGAACTAGTCCTTCTCCATCCGTCACCACCTTTTTCTAGTTTAAATGCATACCCACATACTGCCTGAATTCTTCACTTAGGATTATTTTCCCTGCAACAGATAGATGTAGTCCAGCAGCACAGTATAGTCTCTTGTTGGTCCATCGGTTTCCTCAGTCGCCAATAAATCTGAATCCTTCCCGTTCGTACAAAGTCTGGAGCCATGTATTAAAGCTGTTTATGCGATGCAGCCTTTCTGCCCCCTTACCATGAACAGGTAGAACTTCTGAGAATGCTACAGTGTTAACAATGGGCTTGAGTTTCTCTCCCAGAGTCTGCAAGTCTCTTTGAACTGCAGAGGCACTGTTTCTAGCCAGGTCATTTGTACCCAGGTGGATGACAACATCAATTTTGGAGTGCTCACTTTATGCGCTAAGTATATCAACAATTTGGTTTGTATTCCTGCTGGCTGAAGAGCCTGGAAGGCATTTGACTATCTTCTCTCCTTTGAACTGTGTTCCCAAGTTGGTGCCTCTGA
Organism: Ichthyophis bannanicus; assembly: GCA_033557465.1. Classification (NCBI taxonomy): domain Eukaryota; kingdom Metazoa; phylum Chordata; class Amphibia; order Gymnophiona; family Ichthyophiidae; genus Ichthyophis; species Ichthyophis bannanicus. Next base: position 19,079,156 of record CM066031.1, read on the forward strand.
TGATGGAATCTCCAAGTAGTAGTAGTTTCCGTTTGGTGAGTTTTTCTTCATATTTGGTGCTTTAGCAGGAGATTGGGCATTGACTGATTCATTTAAGGGCCCTTCAGTTTCCATGGATTAACCAAAGCAGAGAGGGCATTATGCAGGGATATCTCATGATGTATAGGATGGGTTTCTCTTCGTTACAGGTTGGAATCTACTCAAGCCCACTGTGATACATATGTTCCTGGGATGTTTGATTCTTTGTGCGAGTGGTGGTGGACTTTGTTCTGTTTGTATCCTAGAAGAGGTGTGTTTCATTACAGCTAGTTCTTCCCTTAGTAGAGTCAATTCTTATGCATTGCAGATGACTTGAGGCACATAGGACAGGCTCTTAGGTTCCAAATGATTCGTCTCAGAATGAAAGCACCACAGGTATTGCATTGAATACACGACATGCTGATTAAGCAGTCCTTCTTAACTTTGTCATAATTTTTAGCTTTAATCTCTGCTTCAATGAATAGTTTCCAGAATCTGCCGGAACTGGGGAACTGGGAAACGAGATGATCATAGGTCTTCCAAGTTTTGTCTATAGGTTGATTCTGTGCCTCTCGAATGAGAATGCTCCATGCATCAAGATCATATGGATTATCTTCTAATTTCTTTTCAGCCTGCTCATCAGCACCTTCTCCAGACATCTCCGCTAAAACAAATTAAGAAAAACCAACATCCTTGAGGGACCAGTCAAATTAAATCATACACTAAAGTCTAAAACAAAAAAGCTCGTGCTCCCGAGCGTGCCTGTCTCGGCCGCTCTCACTCAATGAATATGGCGTCCAACTTGTCATAACTTTAATGGAATGCACTTCTCTGTTGCTTTTTCATCTGACAACTGCCCCATATTTGACAAACTAATCAAAGTTATTTTAAATCAATGCACTAGATGTAGTGTTTTAATCCTCAGGAAAACAATTTGGAGCCTTTGAGCTTGTCCTATGCATCTTAAGCTATCTGCTATGGAAAAATAATTGATTCAATTTAGGGAAGACTTGGCTGCAATAAATCAAACCTCAACCAAGATACAGTATGAAAACAATCCATGCTACTCCCTCAAAAAATCCAGCAATGCAAGAATAAATGGATGACAGTGGTTTTGGCAGGTTATGACCCATTACATGGAGACACCAACTCCACCTCGAGATACCCTTGCAGACTACCTTCTCAGCTTTGGGAAATTAGGATCCACCATTAATGGAAACTGAGGTTGCCTTAGACAAGAAAGTCGACATCGGTTTCTAGACATGTAAACCATATAGACAAAGAGAGGGGCTTACCTCAATGATCATCTTTATCAGCCCTTTTATTTAATATTTATCTCCAGCCAATCTGTAGTATCTTCCCTAAGTTTAAAGTGGAGTATCATATCTATGCAGGTGATATAGCATTATATCTCCCATTTGATATTGCAAGCCCTAATCTCCATCTGATAATGTCCTGCTTCAGTGAATTGTGAAAGTGGCTGAACTCCCATAATCTGCTGATTAATTTAAAGAAAATTGAGATACTAAACCTCACTTGGTTTGCAGCTTGTCGTGCTGTGAGGGCTTGTGTGCATCAGTGATGCAGAGAGCTAAACTATCGGTAGTTTAACTACTGGCAGGGTCTCCCAAGATGGACAGGTCTCAGCTGAGATGCCAGACCAAGACAAACCACCCATCTGGACAGCAGCAGAATGGGATAGTGTTGACGGCGGAGGATCACATTTCTGTGACAACGGCAACACCACCAAACTTAAACTGCGCGGAAGAAAGGCCTGGCAATCTACTTCTGTATCTTGCCATGAAAACCCAATGGATAGTTACAACAAAACAAATTGTGCTGTAGTGCTGGAAGATGAGACCCCCAGGTTGGAAGGCACTCAACTAGCTACTGGGGAAGAGCTGAAGACTTTTCAGAGTAAATCCAGCATTTATGATGTAGTTGGATCAAAGCCCTCGGGACGTTTGACTGCTGATGTAGCTACGCATGAAATGAGAGTCAGAAGCTGTAAAGATGTCTTACATATTGGAACATGGAATGTACGAAGCATGAACCAAGGAAAGTTGGAGGTGGTCAAGAATGAAATGGAACGTGTACAACTTGATCTGTTGGGTGTCAGCGAACTGAAATGGACTGGCATCAGGCACTTTGCATCAGATGATCACATGGTCTATTATGCTGGAAATGAAAGACAAAGAAGAAATGGTGTTGCATTTATAATAAAGAAGAAACTTGCAAGAACGGTAATGAAATACAATGCAGTCAGCGAACGCTTAATCTCTATTCGTCTACGAGGAATGCCTATCAACACAACTATAATTCAAGTATATGCCCCAACAACAGCTGCAGAAGAGAATGAAATTGAAGAGTTCTATGAACAAGCACAAGCTGAAATTGACAGAACATGCAAACAGGATATCCTGATAGTCATGGGTGATTGGAATGCAAAGGTTGGCAACAAAGAAGAAGACAAAGTAGTTGGAAAATATGGACTTGGCAACAGAAATGAAGCTGGAGAAAGACTGATAGAATTCTGCAAGACCAACGATCTATTCATCTCGAACACCTTCTTCCAGCAACACAAGCGGCGACTGTACACATGGACTTCACCCAATGGATTGTATAAAAATCAAATTGACTACATCTGTGGAAGTCAACGATGGAAAAGCTCTATAACATCAACAAAGACAAAACCTGGAGCTGACTGTGGTACAGATCATCAACTATTAGTAGGCAAACTCAAGCTAAAGCTGAAAAAGAGCAAACCACTCATGAATGCAGCAAAATATGACCTTTAGAATATACCACTGGAATTTAAAGACTGCCTGCAAAATCGATTTGCTGCTTTAGATACAAATGATAGAGTTCCAGAAGAGCTATGGAATGACTTCAAGAAGGTTGTGTTGGAAGAAAGCGAGAAGTCTCTACAAAAGGTAAAAAAGAAAAAACAGCCGAAATGGATGATGGAAGAAACTCTGAAAATTGCCCAGAAACGCAGAGAAGCTAAAGCCAGAGGAGAAAGAAAGACAATCACAGAACTCAGAGATTTCCAACGTGCAGCAAGACAGGGCAGGGAAAAGTACTACAATGACGCATGCAAGGAAATAGAAGCAGAAACTATTAGAGGAAGAACAAGATCAGCTTTCCTAAAGCTACGAGAGTTAAAGAAAAAGTTCCAGCCTCGAATTGGAATGTTACAAGATGCTCAAGGTTCTATGTGGAATGATGCTGAGAAGATCAAGAAAAGATGGAAGGAATATACAGAGTTTTTAGATGATAAAGATCAAGTGGACCAACAGCCGTTTCAACCTGTACCTTATGATCTGGAACCATTGGTGATGAAAGAAGAAGTTGAAGCAGCATTGAAAGCCTTATCAAAGAACAAAGCACCAGGCATTGATTGCATTCCCATAGAAGTATTACAGCAATCTGATGCAGCTGTTACGGTACTTACAAGGCTCTGCCAAGAATTTATTTATTTATTTAGTAAACATTTGTATACCGCTGCTTCCTACGATCAGCCGCTGTTTACTTTACAGAATCATAATGTATCGTAATACAGCGAATTTTTAAAGATACAAAGTTTGATTTGAGCAATGATTTACATAACACAAGGAATAGTGATTAGATACTTTGTACATAACATTGGGGTTCACAAATCTAAATAAACACTGGATTGAAGGTGCGTGGGGGAGGGGATAAAAATATACATATATACAGGATTACATATCTGTAATCCATATGCTGTGTGTGTTCCGAGTGCCATAATGGGGGGCAGAGAATTTATTGAGGTAAGGTGTTGTAATTAGGTCGGGTTGTAGTAGGTCTGAAACAAATGGGTTTTGAGTTTCCTTCTTAATTCATTCAGGTTATTTGACATTCGAAGCTCATGTGGGAGTTGGTTCCAGTGGATAGGCGCTGCATAGGTGAATGCTCTATTGCTTGTTTCTGCTTTAACAGATGTTCTGCTGATTGGGACACAGAGAGTGTTGAGATTTATGGTTCTTCTGTTCCTGTTGTGCGGTTGCATAGTGATTAGGTTGTCCAAGTAGGAGGGAGCAATATTGTGAATGAGTTTAAACGTTGTTATGAGTAGTTTGAAGATGATGCGGGCGGCTACCGGGAGCCAATGTAGTAATATGGAAGACAGCATCATGGCCAACTGACTGGAAAAGATCTGTGTTTATACCAATACTAAAGAAAGGTGATCCAACTGACTGTGGAAATTATCGCACAATCGCTCTGATCCCACATGCCAGCAAGATTCTACTGAAGATTATTCAAAAGAGACTACAATCATACCTGGAACAAGAACTACCTGAAGTGCAAGCAGGGTTCAGAAAAGGGCGAGGAACGAGAGATATCATTGCGGATGTGAGATGGATCCTTGAAAAGACTAAAGAATACCAAAGGGATATCTATTTGTGCTTTATCGACTATAGCAAAGCTTTTGACTGTGTAAACCATGAGAAACTCTGGGCCGCATTAAGAACATAAGAACATAAGATATGCCATACTGGGTCAGACCAAGGTCCATCAAGCCCAGTATTCTGTTTCCAACAGTGGCCAATCTAGGTCATACGTACCTAGCAGTTTCCCCAAGGGACACAGGTTCCACAATGCTTGTATTGGTTCAAGCATTGATATCCTGGGTCCCTTCTTAATAATGGTTTATGGACCTTTCCTCCAGGAACTTGTCCAAACCTTTTTTAAACCCAGCTACACTAACAGCCTTTACTACATCCTCCGGTAACAAATTCCAGAGTTTGATTACACGTTGAGTGAAAAAATATTTTCTTTTATTAGTCTTAAATAGTTTACCCTGTAGCTTCATTGCATGTCCCCTAGTCTTTCTATATTCTGATAAGGTAAACAATCGATCTACGTTTACCCGTTCCACTCCGTTCATTAATTTATAGACTTCTATCATATCTCCCCTCAGCCGTCTCTTTTCCAGGTTAAAGAGCCCCAACCTTTTTAGCCTTTCTTCATAGGAGTAGCCTTCCATCCCCTTTACCATTTTGGTGGCTCTTCTCTGAACCTTTTCTAAAATTGCTATATCCTTTTTAAGATATGGCGACCAGAATTGCACACAATATTCAAGGTGCGGTCTCACCATGGAACGATATAGAGGCATTATAATATCTTTTGTTTTATTTTCCATTCCTTTCCTTATCATACCTAGCATTCTATTTGCTCTCTTGGCCGCCGCTGCACACTGGGCCGAGGGTTTTAACATGGTATCCACAAGGATGCCTAAATCTTTTTCTTGGGTGGTGGTTCCTAATGTGGAACCTTGCATCGTGTAACCATAGTTTGGGTTGTTCTTCCCTAGGTGCATAACCTTGCACTTCTCCACATTAAATTTCATCTGCCATTTTGATGCCCAGTCTTCCAATTTATCAAGATCCTCTTGCAATTTTCCACAATCCTCCTGGGTTTTAACAACTTTAAATAGTTTTGTGTCATCAGCAAATTTGATAACCTCACTCGTTATTCCACTTTCCAGGTCATTTATGAATATGTCAAAAAGCAGCGGACCCAGCACAGATCCCTGGGGTACACCACTATTCACCTTTCTCCATTGGGAAAATTGGCCATTTAGCCCTACCCTCTGCTTTCTATCTTTTAACCAGTTCCTGATCCACAGTAGTACACTGCCTCCTATCCCATGACTCTTTAGTTTTGCCAAAAGTCTCTCATGAGGGACCTTGTCAAAGGCTTTCTGAAAGTCCAGATACACAATATCAACCGACTCACCTTTGTCCACCTGTTTATTCACTCCTTCAAAAAAACATAACAGATTAGTAAGACAAGATCTTCCTTGTCTAAAGCCATGTTGGCTGTCTCCCATTAGGTCATGACTATCTATATGCTGAGTAATTTTATTCTTTATGATGGTTTCTACCATTTTTCCCGGTACTGACGTCAGGCTCACCGGTCTGTAGTTTCCCGGATCACCCCTCGAACCCTTTTTAAAAATTGGTGTTACATTGGCGATCCTCCAATCCTCAGGTATTAGAGATGATTTTAATGATAGTTCACAGATTACTGATAGCAGGTCTGCAATCTCAAATTTCAGTTCTTTCAACACCCTTGGATGTATACCATCCGGCCCAGGTGATTTGCTACTCTTCAGTTTATCTAATAGTTGTAAGACATCTTCCCGATGTATCGATATTTCCTTCAATTCTTCCACACCTTTAAATACCACTTCAGTCGTGGGTAACATCCCTACATCTTCCTCAGTAAAGACCGAAGCAAAGAATTCATTCAGTCTCTCCGCTATCGCCTTGTCGCCTCTTAGTGCTCCTTTAACCCCTTTATCATCTAATGGACCAACTGACTCTCTCACGGGTTTTTTGCTACGAATGTATTTGAAAAGGTCTTTATTTCGCGTTTTTGCTTCCGCAGCAAGCTTCTTCTCAAATTCTCTCTTTGCCTGCCTTATCAATGCCTTGCATTTGACTTGCCAGTGCTTGTGCTGTTTCCAGGTTTCATCATTTGGCTCTTTTTTCCATTTCTTGAAAGATGCTTTTTTGGCAACAACAGCCTCTCTGACCTCAGCTTTAAACCATGCTGGCAATTTTTTGGACTTCCTTCCACTTTTCTTAAAGCGTGGAATACAGCTGGTCTGGGCTTCCAAGATAGTATTTTTCAACAACATCCAAGCTTGATGTACGTCTTTAACCTTTGCAACTGCTCCTTTTAGTTTTTTCTTAACTGTTTTCCTCATTCTATCATAGTCTCCCTTTCGAAAGTTAAAGGGTAGTACTGTGGATTTCCTTACTATCCCTCCTCCACTAATTAAATCAAAGGCGATCATGCTATGATCACTATTGCCAAGTGGCTCCAACACCCTTATCTCTTGCACTACATCTGGTGTTCCACTAAGGACTAGGTCTAATATTGCTTCCCCTCTGGTCGGTTCATGAACCAGCTGCTCCAAGAAGCAGTCATTTATTTCATCTAGGAACTTTATCTCCCTAGCATGTCCTGTTGTGACACTGACCCAGTCGATGCCGGGGTAATTGAAATCACCCATTATTATTACTGCACTGTAACATTTGCTAGCTTCCTTGATTTCTTTGAGCATTTCATCATCCATTTGTTCATTCTGGCCAGGCGGACGATAGTACACCCCCACTGCCATCGCCTTCCCCTTTTTACATGGAATTTCAATCCATAGAGATTCTACAGCAAATTTTGTTTCTTGCAAAACTTTAATCCTTTCTGACTCAATGCCCTCTCTAACATAGAGCGCAACCCCTCCACCAATTTGATCAGCTCTATCATTTCGATATAGTTTGTACCCAGGTATCACAGTGTCCTACTGGTTGTCCTCCTTCCACCATGTCTCTGATATTCCAATCATATCTAACCTCTCGTTTAGTGCTATATATTCTAACTCTCCCATCTTGTTTTGTAGACTTCTAGCATTTGCATACAAGCATTTTAGAGACTGTATTTTATTCATATTAATTTGGCTATTGGTAGACATGGGTAATTTGGGATCTTTAAGTTCTGTCTGCTCCATACTCGAGGGCATTTGGGCTACTTTACTCTTTTTTGGAACCTCTCTGCTTTTTGTAGTATCCTTCAAGGATACATTCTTCCGAACCATGCGCTCTTGAGAAGCATGGGTATACTAGAACACCTGATCGTTCTCTTGCACAATCTGTACATTGATCAAGAAGCAACAGTTCGAACGGAACAAGGAGAAACAGAATGGTTTAAAATAAGCAAAGGTGTAAGACAAGGATGCATACTTTCCCCCTACCTGTTTAATTTATATGCAGAACAAATCATCAGAGAAGCAGGATTGTATGAAGACAACAGAGGTTTGAAGATTGGTGGAAGAATCATCAACACCCTTCGCCATGCTGATGATACCACATTACTGGCGGAAAGTGAAGATGATCTGAAACATTTGCTTCTTACAATCAAAGAACATAGTCTCAAAATGGGCCTGCACCTTAATGTAAAGACAAAGATCATGACAACTGGCATAATCAACAGGTTCATCGTCGAAGGAGAAGAAATTGAAATCGTGAATAACTTTAACCTACTTGGATCAACTATCAATAAAGAAGCAACAAGCAGTCAATAAATTAGTCGACGCATTGCTCTTGGCAGAATGGCTATGAAAGACCTAGATAAGATTCTCAAGAGCAGAGATGTCTCTCTCCATACAAAGATTTGACTTGTTCAAGCCATGGTATTTTCAATGACATCATATGGATGTGAAAGCTGCACAGTGAAAAAGATAGACAGGAAGAAAATTGATGCCTTTGAATTATGGTGCTGGCGGCGAATACTGTGTATACCATGGACTGCCCGAAGAACAAACCAGTCTGTACTAGAGGAGATCAAACCTAAGCTTTCTTTAGAAGCTCAGATGACAAGACTTCGACTTTCATACTTTGGACACATCATGCGGAGAGAGAGATCATTAGAGAAAGACATCATGCTTGGCAAGATAGAAGGTCAACGCAAAAGAGGAAGGCCAGCAATGAGATGGATCAATACAATAACAGCAGCTACGGGGACCAGTCTGTCAACAATGAGCCGCCTGACTGAAGACTGAACACAATTTAGGATAGCTATCCAGAGGGTCGCCATGAGTCAACTGACTCGACGGCACTTAACAACAACAACATAGGTAACCAGGAACCATGACTTTGAACCTCCCTCAACTTTACACCTAAGCAAGAGCAATGACAGGTGAGGTTAATGGTTTCATAGCCCTCTGTAGACAGCATGACAACTTCCCAGATTTCCTTTCTTATCACTACATCATTCATCAGCAAGTTTTGGCAAGCAAGAGACTCAATACAAAAACTGTCATTGACATCACTTTCAAAATTGTAAATTCAGTTCGTGGAAGATCACTTCAAAGACGGCTTTTCAATCTTACTCTTGATGAAGAGGCAGCAGAAATAATTTTGCACACAGATGTAATGTAGCTAAGTAGGCACAAATTTCTGCAAAGATTTTGTGGTTTGCTGAATGAAATAAGAAGTTTTTTGAAGGAGAGGGGAGATGACCAAGCAGAGTTGGAAGATGAGGAGTGGTTATGTGATCTGGCATTTCTCGCTGACATTACAGGCGAACTAAGTGATATGAATCTTGAACTACAAGGTAAAAAACAAATGAATTGGCAAGATGATGAGTACACTTTCATCCTACAAGAGCAAATTTGAGCTAATGCTGACTGACCTTGCAAACAACACTTTTGATCATTTTCCTAATATGCAGGACCATCTGGGACAATACCCAAATTTTGTTTTTCAGAACGAGAAGTATGTGACAGAAATCTATTCTGTTATCCAGAAATTCGAAAATAGATTCTGTGACTTCCAAAAAATTGGAACAGTTGTGGAGTACTTGTCATACCCATTCAAAGTAGATGTGGACATTAAAGAAACTGCAGCTGCTATCAGTAAAAATTACTCATTGAACAAACCATCTCTTGAAAACAAACTATTAACCCTTAAAAATGACATTTTTCTCAAGACCCGTGCTCAGCAAGAATCGTTTTGGAAGCTAGTGCCTAGAGACAAATTTCTCAACTTGAGAAAATGCAGTGAAGCTGTACACTCCTGTTTTGGTTCAACTTATTTGTGTGAATCTGTGTTTTCCCATCTGAAAATGACAAAGAGTGCACAACATTCCAACATGACAGATGAACATCTCCAGGATTCCCTGAGACTGGCCCTCATGCAATATTCACCCAACTTCAAAAAGCTTGTGGATGAAATGCAGGCTCAGACTTCTCACTAATGAGCAAGAGCGAAATATTAAAAATTGTGCAAGATCAGCCTGGATCAATACACAACCTAAATTTAACACAAATTACTCAATAAAAGTTAAAGAAAGTTATTACTCATTAAAACTTTAAGAAAAAATGTACTTTCCATTTCCCCTCGCAGTTCTTACGGATCTTCATCTCTCTGTTTTGTAACATAGTAACATAGTAAATGACATCAGATAAAGACCAGCATGGTTCATCCAGTCTGCCCAGCAATATGCAAGAGTAGGTGCACCTGTCGCTCTGTGCAGGCCACCCTTCTCCATGTCTTTGTTTAGGGGTGAACCCACCACTCCATGTAGGACACCACAATTTGTTGAGAAGTTAGATGGTTCAGAAGTTAGATGGTTCGGTTTATTTTGTTTTTATCCTTTTTCTGTAAAGCAATCCGCTGTGTTTGTCCCATGCTGTTTTGAATTCTGTCACTGTGTTTGCCCTCACCACTTCCATCGGGAGGGCATTCCAAGCATCCACCACTCTTTCAGTGAAAAAATATTTCCTGACATTGCCTTTCAATTTTCCGCCTTCCAGCTTCATTTTATGCCCTCTAGTTTTACAGCGTCCCCGTCTTTGGAAGAGGTTTGTTTGTTCATCGTTTCTCTTTAAGTATTTAAAAGTCTGAATCATATCTCCCCTGTCCCTCCTCTCCTCCAAAGTGTACATATTTAGGTCTTCAAGTCTCTTCTCATTAGGCCTCTGACACAGGCTCCAAATCATTTTGGTCACCTTCCTCTGAACAGTTTCCAGTCTTTTTACATCTTTTGGAAGATATGGTCTCCAAAACTGAACACAGTATTCCAAGTAAGCCCTCACCAGCGACCTGTACAGTGGCATAAGTACCTCTTCCTTTCTGCTGGTAATCCCTCTTTGTATGCAGCCCAACATCCTCCTGGCTTTTGCCACCGCCTTGTCACACTGTTTTGCCATCTTGAGATCAGAGATAATCACACCAAGGTCTTTCTCCTGAACCATGCACACCAACCTCTCGCCCCCTATCGCGTACATTTCCCTTGGATTTCTGCTACCTAAGTGCATGACACTGCACTTTTTCGCATTAAATCGTAATTGCCAAGCATTAGACCATTCTTCCAGCTTTTGTAGATCTTTCCTCATGATATCCACTCTCTCAGGGGAAAAGACAGATTTTCCATTCAGCCCTTCAGCAATATCACTCACAAATACATTGAACAGTGCCGGGCCCAGGACCAAACCCCGGGGGAACCCTGCTAATCACCTTCCTTTCATCCGAGTGTGCTCCATTTATTTATCACCTTCTGTTGTCTGTCAGTCAACCAATTTCTAATCCATTTTACCATCTCGGGACCCATCCCCAAGCTACTGAGTTTATTGACAAGCCTCCTATGAGGAAAAGTATCAAAGGCTTTGCTGAAATCCAGATAGATGGCATCCATTGCATGCCCCTGATCTAGTTCCTTGGTCACCCAGTCAAAGAACTAAATCAGATTTGTTTGGCAAGACCATCCTTCGGTAAAACCATGTTGCCTTGGATCTTGCAACCTGTTGGTTTTGAGAAAGTTCACTATTCACTCTTTCAGGAGCGCCTCCATTACTTTTCCTGCCACTGAGGTAAGGCTCACGAACCTGTAGTTTGACACTTCTTCCCTGTCACCACTTTTGTGTAGAGGTTGTAATACAGAAGCACAGGCAGAGCCTATGGAAGTAGAAATAAAGGTGGATTGTACCTTTAAAACTGACAGTCAGCCAACACACACAGCTCAGAGTCTGCACAAGAGAAGCAAGCACGGAGAGGGAGCAGTTGAGCTGACACGCCCAAGCTCTGACGTAGCAGCAAGCTTGGAGTTTGATTACTCTCACCTGCTTAGAAAAGCCGAGCCAAGCTTCAGAGAGCAGAAATATAAACGCTGCTCAGTAGCTCCAGGAAGGGAGGGAAAGGAGGGAAGCAGAAGGCCTGGCAGAGAGCAAAGAAGCGGAAGGCGTGGCAGAGAAGGAAGCAGTGGCCAGGAAGGAGAGACTGGCACACAGAGAGCTTCAGAGAGGTGGAGAAGCTCAGAGACTTCAGAAGGTTGGAGACCCTGTGGAGAACCTTGTTGTAGTTCAGGAAGTGAGTCCAGCCGAGCAGAAGGAGAGAAGGCACAGCCGGTTACTAGGAACCTGCCTAGACGGAGAGAGCTGGGGGCCCTTCAGATCTCACTGCCGGAGGAAAGGCTTCAAGGTCTATACAGGTGGAAGTCTAACCCCAAACCAGGGAAGTCAAGAAGCTCAGCTTCTACTAGAGAGCTAGGGCAGTGCTCTATTCTGGATTTGAATGCAGAAAGTTATAAAGCATTTCCTAGCAGCTGGAGAGAGCTAGGGAGAGCCAGGGAAGAATCTCCACAGCCACAAGCCTTACAAGAACTCACCCTCTAGAACTGTACCCAGGGGAAACGCCCCAGTTCTTAGAGAGAGGTTATTCCAAGCCTAGCAGTAACAGCTTAAAACAAAACTCAGTAAGCTCTGAGGTTGAGGATATGCAATGGGAATTTAATTCTGCTGACTCAGAAGCAATTCCAATGGATTGTACGCTCTGCCTGGCAGACGACAAAATCCCTTCGCTAAAGATTGTGTGAATGAGCTGAGGGAAAGAAAAGGAAAGGAAGTGTTTTTCTTTGAGGAAAAAGAAGCTGTTTTGTTTTACTACTTTGTTATATGGAAAAATGCCTTGCACGTTTTGGAAGCCAAGAATATGAAAATACAGCTATTTTGTTTCTGTAAATAACCTTCAAGCAAAAGCTCCTGTAAAGTGTACTGTTTTGTTCTGCACTAAGTCCGACCATCACTTACATTCAGTCCTTCAAGCAATCATCTTCCCCCACTTCGACTTCTGTAATATCATTTTTCAAGGCATACCAAATTCAACCATCCACCCTCTCCAACTCACATTCAACACTGCTGCATGAATCCTACGCAAAGCAAATAAACCCCCAGAGCACATTAAACCTCTTCTCAAACAACTGCATTTGCTTCCAATAAAGGAACACATTAAATTTAAATCCATATTCACACCTTCAAAGTCCTCAACAACTCCTCATCACAACACCTCCAAAGTGAAGAGAGGTGATTGAGAGACCAGCAAGGAAGAGGTTGCAATAGTCTAGATGGGAGGTAACTAAAGAGTGGATAAATGTCTTGGGGCATGTTTACGTAACGGCACTAATGTGACAGCAGTACAGTTAATGTGTGGTAACTTTACATTTTGCATTGCAACCTGACCCTCATGCAAGTGCAAGCACCCCACTACTCTGATAACAGCCACACCATAAGACTGGATAGGCACTGTTCTCAGTGGGTTCTGGTCCATCAGAGACAGCTGTGACTGGGGAATACAGATGAACAAACAATGAGTTAAAGTTCTGCCGCAGAGAACACCTGTCACACACTATTAGTGATGGGGATCTGCAAGAGGGCCTATGTCGAACACCACAGGTATTGTGGACCTGGTGCTGGGCACACGTCCTCACCCTCAGGGTGAACACAGAACCTGCAAAATGGCATGGTCTGTAGCTGCTCTGAGCCAGTAACACACACGGTCAGTTCCCCCTACCAAGGTGGGGTGCTGCAGAGGTCATATCCCAACTAGTGATCTGATGTAGACTGCTATTCTGCATGTGCAATGCATCATGGGTAGCGGTGGGTTTACCCTATCCTGGAAACTACAGCAGACATTTTGTGTGGTTACCTGCAGTCATTCTGTAGCCAGCCACTGCTGTGACAAAAGCCATAGAGGTGTAGCCCAGTGGTTAATACATTGCCTCCCAAGGCAGAGGTCATGGGTTCAACTCCTCAGTGGTCTCCTTTTACTAAGCATGTCCGAGGCCTGTAACAGGCAAACATATCTCCTCAATCTGTGCTGCCAGCACATACTACCCTCATCACAGTTGCCAGCCATCCTTCTGTCCGTCTATCTGCCTCTGTCAGCTGTGTGGAGTCCTGTCCTCATGTGCAGGCTGCTACCCCATGTCCTGCACTGGTACCCTTTTCTGCATTGCGGCTCTTCATACTTGCCTCTCCTGTGTCTGCTCTGCATGGCACTACTACTCCTCTGTCCTCCTGTCATTGCAAATATCTTGCCACCTCTGCCTCCACTGGAGGTCACGTATTAAAATCCTCTTCCACACACATTGTCATTGTAGCGCTTTACATTAACAACACCCTGTGCATCACTACAGCTGCCTCCTATATATTTGTCCATTTTACTGGCTGCCACATCAGCTGCATGCAGATTTGGCAGGTCCATCAGCTCCCATCTCTGCGTTCTTCCAGCACTTGTCCATTGCCTTTCCTTGGTGCTCTGTGCTGTGTTAGGGTTACATCTGTGTTTGCCCATACATTTCTTGCTTGTCAGCTTGGGGCACCTTCCTGCCCTTGGCCACCATCTCCTGGGTCACCATAACGTCCTCAGGGCACCTTATACCTTAGGTTAGTCACCGTATGTGGCACCTTCTGAGGTGACTTATATGGTGCCTTAACCTGAGGGCGCTTCATAAGGCACCACCAAAAACCCCTTGTCAGCCTTGTACTGTGCTTTGCTTGGCAGCATTAGCATACATCCCATTAATGCGCTCTACATGGCCAAGGCACGCTTGATGGGCACTGCACCCTTTAACGTGCATTATACGGACATCACTACATTACCTCTGGTATGCCCACCTCCTTTTATGGCATTGCTCATGTTAACGCTGCCTGTACCGCCGGTGACATTAGCGCCGTTTAGTAAACAGGGAGGAGTGGCCTAGTGGTTGGGGCAAGGTACTACAGGCCGGAAGGTCGGTGGTTCAAATCCCACTAGAGGACAGCAACTTTGGGCCGGAAGGACTGGGGTTTCTAGTCCCGCAGGTGCTTCTTGTGGTCTTGGGCAAGCCACTTAACCCTCCATTGCCCATGTTCCCTGTAAGTATTAGTGTATGTGTCTCATATCCCCTCGTGTTAAATGTATCCCCCAACCGCTTTGACCCGGTGAAAAGCGGGATATAAATGCAGCTAAATAGATAAATTCCTCTTTCTTGAAGGACTAGAAGAAGGGGATGTTACTTCTGGAGAGAAATCTGCAACTGTGAGTATATACTTCTGGTAATTTTTCTAAAAGGAATTCTTTGTATTAAAGCTAATTAATCTGTGAACCCACTATTTTTTGTTAAATCAGTCAGGGCCTAGTAGCAGCAGTTTAAGTTTAAATATAAAACACAGAGGAGAACTTTCTGGTTACATTTGGAACCCAGCAGAGAGTTTGTAGTTTAAATTTAATAGTCACTCAGGGCCTAGTAACAGCAAAGTACTTTTAGCTTAAATTTAAAATACAGAAGAGAGCTTTCTGGTTAAATTTAGAACCCAGCAGAGAGCTTGTAGTTTAAATTTCATAAGAAGTTAGAGCCTAGCAGCAGCTAAGAGCTATAATTTAAATCAAATCAGAATATAACTTACCTCAGCAGCACAAGACAGGGTACTGTGTAGCAGCCCTCTTTTAATAAGTGTTATTTCCCTCCCTCCCTCCCCTGGGATAATCGTAGCTTTATAGGTACTTATACATCTTAAAAGACAGGAGGTGCTCTCAGGTGAAGCTCATTACCCAAATCAGTCATACACTAAGGAACTGAGATTAGTTAAGCTTCAGGTGAACAAGGTATATTACACGTATTAGGTACAGTTTTATTAGTATAAATATCCATAGCAACCCTTAGTAAGTAAAGAACTTAGATCTAAACACAAACTTAAATCTAAGATGCAGACAGCAGTCCAGCAGCGGGATGGGAGCTTTCCAGTCTTTTGCATTGAGTGTCACATGTATGATTTTCTCCCAGTTGGTGAGAGGTCTTACGTGTGCACTAGGTGCAAGGAGCTCTTTGCTCTCCGGGAATGAGTCCATTCTCTAGAGGCTAAAGTAGCAGACTTGGAAAGCATAAGACAGACAGAGAGGTACATAGACGAGACCTACAGGGATATAGTCCTGAGTCCCACCTCCAGTCTGGCAGCATCCCTGTTGCCATGGAGGAGAGAGGTCACGTGACAGGAGAGCATCACCCTGGTGTAGCAGGAAGTGATCCTGTAACTAGGACCTGTCCTCCAGGTGATGTAAAACCCTCTCGCACCGAGGAAGTTTCTCCAGGGCCATGTGCCCATGAGGGAAGGGTTAGGACAGCCGTTATAGTTGGTGATTCGATCATTAGGCATGTAGATAGCTGGGTGGCTGGTGGACGTGAGGATCGCCTGGTAACATGCCTGCCTGGTGCGAAGGTAGCGGACCTCACGCGCCACCTAGATAAGGTCTTAGATAGTGCTGGTGAGGAGTCTACTGTCTTGGTACATGTCGGTACCAATGACATAGTAAAATGTGGTAGGGAGGTTCTGGAGGCTAAATTTAAGCTTTTAGGTAGGAAGTTGAAATCCAGAACTTCCAGGGTAGCGTTTTCCGAAATGCTTCCTGTTCCACGCGCAGGACCCAAAAGTCAGGCAGAACTCCGGAGTCTCAATGCGTGGATGAGACAATGGTGCAGAGATGAGGGTTTTGGATTTGTTAGGAACTGGGAAACATTCTGGGGAAAGGAGGGGCTCTTCCGAAGGGATGGGCTTCACCTTAACCGGGATGGAACCAGGCTGCTGGCATTAACCTTTAAAAAGGAGATAGAGCAGCTTTTAAACTAGATATTAGGGGAAAGCCGACAGTCGCCCAAGAGCGGATGGTACGGAAGAATGTATCTTTGAAGGATACTACCAAAAGCAGAGAGGTTCCACAAAAGAGTAAAGTAGCCCAAATGCCCTCAGGTATGGAGCAGACTGAGCTTAAAGATCCCAAATTACCCATGTCTAACAATAGCCAAATTAATATGAATAAAATACATTCTCTAAAATGCTTGTATGCAAATCCTAGAAGTCTAAAAAATAAGATGGGAGAGTTAGAACATATAGCACTAAATGAAAGGTTAGATATGATTGGAATATCAGAGACATGGTGGAAAGAGGACAACCAGTGGGACACTGTGATATCTGGGTACAAACTATATCGTAATGATAGAGCTGATCAAATTGGTGGAGGGGTTGCTCTCTATGTTAGAGAGGGCATTGAGTCAGAAAGGATTAAAGTTTTGCAGGAAACAAAATCTGCTGTAGAATCTATATGGATTGAAATTCCATGTAAAAGGGGGAAGGCAATGGCAGTGGGGGTGTACTATCGAGCGCCTTGCCAGAATGACCAAATGGATGATGAAATGCTCAAAGAAATCAAGGAAGCTAACAAAAGTTACAGTGCAGTAATAATAATGGGTGATTTCAACTACCCCGGTATCGACTGGGTCAGTTTCACGTCAGGACATGCTAGGGAGATAAAGTTCCTAGATGAAATAAATGACTGCTTCTTGGAGCAGCTGGTTCATGAACCGACCAGAGGGAAAGCCATATTAGACCTAGTCCTTAGTGGAACACCAGATCTAGTGCAAGAGATAAGGTTGTTGGGGCCACTTGGCAATAGTGATCATAACATGATCGCCTTTGATTTAATTAGTGGAGGAGGGATAGTAAGGAACTCTACAGTACTACCTTTTAACTTTCGAAAGGAAGACTATGATAAAATGAGGAAAACAGTTAAGAAAAAACTAAAAGGAGCAGTTGCAAAGGTTAAAGACGTACATCAGGCTTGGCTGTTGTTGAAAAATACTATCTTGGAAGCCCAGACCAGCTGTATTCCACGCTTTAAGAAAAGTGGAAGGAAGTCCAAAAAACTGCCAGCATGGTTTAAAGGTGAGGTCAGAGAGACTGTTGTTGCCAAAAAAGCATCTTTCAGGAAATGGAAAAAAGAGCCAAACGACGAAACCTGGAAACAGCACAAGCACTGGCAAGTCAAATGCAAGGCATTGATAAGGCAGGCAAAGGGGGACTTTGAGAAGAAGCTTGCTGCGGAAGCAAAAACGCAAAGTAAAGACCTTTTCAAGTACATTCGTAGCAAAAAACCTGTGAGAGAGTCAGTTGGTCCACTAGATGATAATGGGGGTTAAAGGAGCACTAAGAGGTGACAAGGCGATAGCAGAGAGATTGAATGAATTCTTTGCTTCAGTCTTTACTGAGGAAGATGTAGGGATGTTACCCATGACTGAAGTGGTATTTAAAGGTGCGGAAGAATTGAAGGAAATATCGATACATCGGGAAGATGTATTACAACTATTAGATAAACTGAAGAGTAGCCAATCACCTGGGCCGGATGGTATACATCCAAGGGTGTTGAAAGAACTGAAATATGAGATTGCAGACCTGCTATTAGTAATCTGTGAACTATCATTAAAATCATCTCTAATACCTGAAGATTGGAGGATCGCCAATGTAACACCAATTTTTAAAAAGGGTTCTAGGGGTGATCCGGGAAACTACAGACCGGTAAGCCTGACATCAGTACCGGGAAAAATGGTAGAAACCATCATAAAGAATAAAATTACTCAGCATGTAGATAGTCATGACCTAATGGGAGACAGCCAACATGGCTTTAGACAAGGAAGATCTTGTCTTACTAATCTGTTATGTTTTTTTGAAGGAGTGAATAATCAGGTGGACAAAGGTGAGTCGGTTGATATTGTGGATCTGGACTTTCAGAAAGCCTTTGACAAGGTCCCTCATGAGAGACTTTTGGCAAAACTAAAGAGTCATGGGATAGGAGGCAGTGTACTATTGTGGATCAGGAACTGGTTAAAAGATAAAAAGCAGAGGGTAGGGCTAAATGGCCAATTTTCCCAATGGAGAAAGGTGAATAGTGGTGTACCCCAGGGATCTGTGCTGGGTCCGCTGCTTTTTGACATATTCATAAATGACCTGGAAAGTGGAATAACGAGTGAGGTTATCAAATTTGCAGATGACACAAAACTATTTAAAGTTGTTAAAACCCAAGAGGATTGTGGAAAATTGCAAGAGGATCTTGATAAATTGGAAGACTGGGCATCAAAATGGCAGATGAAATTTAATGTGGACAAGTGCAAGGCTATGCACCTAGGGAAGAACAACCCAAACTATGGTTACACGATGCAAGGTTCCACATTAGGAACCACCACCCAGGAAAAAGATTTAGGCGTCATTGTGGATAACATGTTAAAACCCTCGGCCCAGTGTGCAGCGGCGGCCAATAGAGCAAATAGAATGCTAGGTATCATAAGGAAAGGAATGGAAAATAAAACGAAAGATATTATAATGCCTCTATATTGTTCCATGGTGAGACCGCACCTAGAATATTGTGTGCAATTCTGGTCGCCGTATCTTAAAAAGGATATAGCAATTTTAGAAAAGGTTCAGAGAAGAGCCACCAAAATGATAAAGGGGATGGAAGGATACTCCTATGAAGAAAGGCTAAAAAGGTTAGGGCTCTTTAACCTGGAAAAGAGACGGCTGAGGGGTGATATGATAGAAGTCTATAAATTAATGAACGGAGTGGAACGGGTAAACGTAGATCGATTGTTTACCTTATCAGAATATAGAAAGACTAGGGGACATGCAATGAAGCTGCAGGGTAAACTATTTAAGACTAATAAAAAGAAAATATTTTTTCACTCAACGTGTAATCAAACTCTGGAATTTGCTACCGGAGGATGTAGTAAAGGCTGTTAGTGTAGCTGGGTTTAAAAAAGGTTTGGACAAGTTCCTGGAGGAAAGGTCCATAAACCATTATTAAGAAGGGACCCAGGATATCAATGCTTGAACCAATACAAGCATTGTGGAACCTGTGTCTCTTGGGGAAACTGCTAGGTACGTATGACCTAGATTGGCCACTGTTGGAAACAGAATACTGGGCTTGATGGACGTTGGTCTGACCCAGTATGGCATATCTTATGTTCTTATGTAAATAAAATAAATAAACATGCCCCTTAGTGTATGTGTGTAGAAAGGAAGGGACAAATTTTGCCAATGTTATAGAGAAAGAAGAGACAAGATTTAGCTGTCTGTTGGATGTGTGCAGAGAATGAAGTGTAAAGCTCTGAATGTCCACCTGTGTGCATGTCTATCTGGGTCTTATTTTCTGCAAATTGACACAAAAGAAATTGTGCAAAAGGAAGAGCGAGAGAGGAAAAGAGAATCCAAAGACACTGCAGGAAACAGAAACTAAGAGCCACATAGGAGGGGAATGAGGAGGAAGAGCCTCAGAGGCTTGCAAGGAATAAAGAGCAGAACTTTCTTTCCTGGACTGAGCAGTGCCAGCCTCATTTCCCCTTCTGCTTGCCCCATGCACAGGCTGGATCCTGTCACTGCCTCCCCTGCTGCCCATCTCCTGCCATTCTCCTACCTGCTGAGCAGAAAACCCTGCGGCCATTCTCCTGCCCTTCTCTGGAACACGCCTTGATTCTCTCCTTGCAAAGCTGGTGGTGTGAATTTTGCTGGTGCTTGTAGGAAGCATCTTTCCCAGTGGCTTCAGTGGGAGGAAGTGTGGGGAGGAGACTGGAGACGGAGTGCCCTCCCCCAGCCCTGCAAAGCCTGTGAAAGGGGCTGTACTAATGCTGGGTCATCTGTGTCACAGATTCACTTCCTGAGATATTCCGACTACGGGAAGGAGAGAGCAGTTACTAACAACCGAATGCCCAGGAGGATTTCACCTGTCTGATCTATAGAAACAAAGATATTATATGCACAGAACAAGTTCCAGCCACTGAGCCCAGGAAGTAAACAAGTTTCTCTAAGGGAGTGTCACAGTGCACTCAGGGAGCTGAAGTCTTTCCTAGGGGGTATTACTCTATTGGAGTGTCACAATGCAAGCTGGGAGCTGTAGTCCTTTAATAGGAGCAATTACTGTGTAGGAGTGTCAGAGTGGTTTCTCGGAGCTATAGTCCTTCCTAGGGGGTATTACTCTGTGGGAGTGTAAAGTGCACTCTGGGAGCTGTAGTCTTTCCTAGGGGGTATTACTCTATGGGAGCGTCACAGTGCAATCTGGGAGCTGTAGTCCTTTAATAGGAGCAATTACTGTGTAGGAGTGTCAGAGTGGTTTCTCGGAGCTGTAGTACTTCCTAGGAGGGATTACTGTAGGAGCTTCATAGTGCACTCTGGGAACTGTAGTCCTTCCTAGGATGGATTAATGTGTGGGAATGTCACAGTGGGGGAACTTTAGTCCTTCCTAGGGGGTATTACTGTGTAGGAGTGTAATAGTGCACTCTCAGCTGCTGTATTCTTTCCAAGGGGGTATTACTGTGTATGAGTGTCATAGAGCACTCTGGGAGCTGTAGTCCTTCCTAGGTAGTATTACTCTGTGGGAGTGTCAAAGTGCACTCTGGGAGCTGTAGTCCTTCCAAGGGGGTATTACTATGTTGGAGTGTAACAGTGCACGCCTCAGGTGCTGTATTCCTTCCAAGGGGGTATTACTGTGTGTGTCATAGAGCACTCTGGGAGCTGTAGTTCTTCCTAGGGGGTATTACTCTATGGGAGTGTCACTGTGCACTCTGGGAGCTGCAGTGCTTACTAGGAGGGATTACTGTGTAGGAGTGTCAGAGTGCACGCTCAGGTGCTCTAGTCCTTCAAAGGGGGTATTTATTTATTTATATCCCGCTTTTCACCGGGTCAAAACTGTTTAGACAAGGGGGGGGGGGAACAAGTGCACTCTGTGAGCTGTAGTTCTCTCTAGAAGGGATTACTGTGTGGGAGTGTCACAGTGGGGGAGCTGTAGTCCTTCCTAGGAGGGATTACTGTATGGGAGTATAGCAGTGCACTCTGGGAGCCGTAGTCCTTCCTAGGAGGGATTACTGGGAGCTGTAGTCCTTCCTAGGAGGGATTAGTGTGTGTGTGTGTGTGTGTGTGTGTGTGTGTGTGTGTGTGTGACAGTGCACTCTGGGAGCTGTAGTCCTTCCTAGGAGGGATTACTGTGTGGGAGTGTCATAGTGCACTCTGGGAGCTGTAGTCTTTCCTAGGAGGAATTACTATGTGGGTGTGTCACAGTGCACTCTGGGAGCTGTAGTCCTTCCTAGGGTGTATTACTGTGTGGGAGTGTCAACAGTGCAAACTGGGATCTGTAGTCCTTCCTAGGAGGGATTACTGAGTGGGAGTATCACAGAATACTCTGGGAGCTATAGTCCTTTCTAGGGGATACTACTGTGTAGGAGTATCACAGTGCACTCTGGGAGATGTAGTACTTCCTAGTAGGAATTAGTGTGTGGGATTGTCACAGTGCACTCTCAGGAGCTGTAAGTGTTTCTAGCAGGTATTTATTTCTGGGACTGTTACGTTTACAGCTTGAAGGATTGCAGATCCAGCCTTTGTTCAGCTTCTGAGCATCTCCATGCACTCTTGGAATCAGCCCAGGGTAGGGGGGGGGGAGGAGAAAGCATGGTGAGCCTTTATTACTGAAGTTTGTGCTTTGTGGAAAGTTCATAGGAGCATGATACATTGAGGGAAAATGAAACCTAGTAGTATAATAAGTGAGAGCAGATAATGACCTGCATGGGCCCTCTCGTCTGCTCAGTGGTATGGGATGGGAGGGACTGGGTGGTCTCCTAGAAGGACAACATGAGATTTGAGCTTCATTCCAGGTTGGGGGGGGGGGATTAAGATAGTGAGGGTTTTCAATACTTTATATTAAACAGGAAAACAAAAAACACTAAGGAAGAGGAGGCGAGTCAGATGCAGTGCCGAAAGCATTTGCTGACTTTATGGTTACATGTATGGAAACATATTGTTGACATTATCTGTTTTGATGTTAGATTGTGTAATCTGTTTGACACCATAAAGCCTCACTTTTTGAAAAAAAAATGCCTCCACAATTTTGACCTTGGGGGCTCAGGCAACTGTTTGCGTAGGTGTGGTAGCCCGAGTGCTATTGCGCTGAATCCAACAATTGCTGGACAGACTGGAGATGGCAGCATTGGAGTCTGGGGCTTTGTTTGTAGCAGATGCCCTGTATCAGGATTTCCTCTGAATCGTTAGTGGCTGTGGTAGTGGCCTGCAGTTGGCTGTAGCTCTGGAATTGGTCTGCAAATATTGCATCCAAGTTGTGCCTTAGCAAACACTCCTTTTAAAGGAGAACCTGAAGAAGCTAGTAAAGGACCTTAAAAAAAAAGTCAACGTGTAATCAAACTCTGGACTTTGTTACCAGAGGATGTAGTAAAGGCTGTTAGTGTAGCTGGGTTTAAAAAAGGTTTGGACAAGTTCCTGGAGGAAAGGTCCATAAACCATTATTAAAAAGGGACCCAGGATATCAATGCTTATGTAAATATTACCGATATGTAAATATTACCTGTGAATAGTGTGACCACCACTTCTGTAGTGCCCCCCCCCCAGCAAGAGCAGGTAGGGTTTAAGCGGGTTGTTTTCTTCCTGAACAGTTACTCTACAAGTTCCTAAAGCAAAGCCTCATGGGATATGTAGTTGTTTTCACTGCCCAATGAAGAGTAGTGTGACTTCAAAAAGTGGTTAAAGCAACAAGGATTTATTTCCCCTCCCGGGGCGGATTTTCAATAAGGAAATGAAGGTAACAAAAACCAGATACCTTTGGCAAAAAAGGACAAACTAAAGTTCCAACATAAATAGCTTACTTCAGCAGAAACATGTGCTTCTCAGCAATCAAAACGAAACAGCTCTGTTTTCCCAGCTCTGTACTTGTTATCTAAATACATCTGTACTTTTCTGCATGGCTAACATTCAGCGCAGGGATAATACTTCATCAGATATTGAAATTGTACAGTCCATCATTTCTTCCGACACACTTTCAAAACCTGGCTCTATTTCCATCAACTCCTCCTGAGAGGTAGGAAATGTTTGTACCGTTGTATCTTGGGCTCCGCCCTTCTTCTCTGCGTTAAGCTTTGTACTATATTCTTGAATCATGTACTGCTTTAAATAGTCATTTTCATTACAGTCATTATAATCAATGCCCCAACCTTCTGGGTAAGCAGAATCACCTTGATTATGAAAACCCCAGCCTTTGGGCTTACCTCTGTGCCTGGCTGAAAATGGTTTTCTCTGGGCTTTAGACCCGGTTGTAAATTCTCCACCTACTTTGTGCAATGAATGTTGAAACTGCCTTCCTGGCTTTCTCTCCTCTTGGTAATCCCCTGGATATTGCAGACAGCCTGGCTTGCTTCTGCTGTATCCTTTTCTTGAATAAAGCTTTGTAAACAGCTCTCCTTTTACCTTTGAAGTTGGCTCTGGCCCTGGGCTTGGAACCTGAACTCTTCCCTGGTCCTCCTTCTGGGTTGTTAGCTGGCCTCTCACCGGAACCCTCGGCTGGCCTTGTAAGTAAACTCCCAGTTGAGCCTGAGCTGGAACTTTCTCTGGAACTCCTAACCAAGAACCTCTTCCAGCTTTCAATGGAGCTTCCCTTCCACCTTCTCTTCCAGCTTCTCCTAAAATCTCTTCTCCTGAACCCACACTTCCTGCTTCTTTATGTATCTGCCCTTTAGGGTAGTGCCTGACTCCTCCCCCTAGCAGGTGCTCTGAATTAGCTCTTGACTCCTGAGCTAACTGGCAGCAAGGGTGTGTTTCTTTCTCCTGTGTCTGGTTTCCTTGCTAACTACCAGCCATGTGCTTTTGTTTATACTCCAGCACTGCCCCTGATTCCTCCTTTTTTGGCTCTTTCTACAGGGCTGGAGGAATCCACCATGTCACAGATCCCCCCCCCTTAAAATATTACGGGCTGCCGGAGCCTGTGACGGCCAGCATGTAATCTCCTTCAATGGGTTTCTGTAGTCTTCCCCGATAGCTAACCTCACTGTTGCTACCCTTTCTTTCCAGGGTTTTAACACATTAATATGATAGACCTGGCGACAGCCCTTATTATTTTCCACGAGGTACGAAACGGGACCTACCCTTTCCACAACAGTACAGGGCCCTTTCCATCTAGACTCAAACATGGGTCCTACCTCTGCTACCATAACTACCACTCTATCTCCTACCGCCAATTGGCGGGGTTTCGGTACCCGGTCATAATATTTTTTCTGCCTCCTCTGGCTAGCTTGTAAATTTGCCAAAGAGATTTGAGATGTTCTTTTTAAATGACCCCTCAAGTCTCTAAGGAACTGGGGTACTTCCGTCTCCTCCTTGTCTGGTTCTACCCACTGTTCTCGCAGTATATCAAGAACTCCTCTGGGGGCTCTACCAAACAGCACTCATATGTGGACGCCCCTAGGGATGCTTGTACGCGTTCCCTACATGCGTATAATACGAAGGGCAACAAAGTATCCCATTCGGACATCTGTCCATCTAGTCCCCATCTAAGCATTTACTTAATGGTCTGATTCATTCTTTCGACCATACCATTGGACAGAGGGTGATAAGCCGCAGTACGCACATGGTGTATGCCATAGGCATCCCACACGGTAGCTAAATATTTAGACATGAAGTTGCTCCCTTGGTCGGTGAGCATCTCCTGTGGGAAGCCAACCTCACAGAACAACTTAATAAGTTCCAGGGCTATTGTTCTCAATAATCAAAAGAATACCAGAACCCCCAACTGCAATCACCATCAAATTTTTGTCTGGCATAAACCGCAAGGTAAAGAGGAAACTCCTCGATACCTTGCGCAGTACATACATACCCCTTTTATTTATTTTTTGTTATCCACCAACACTGTCCATGTTATCATTCAAAATTTAAAACCAAAAAGATTTCCACACTTATCTGCTCAGGCACGACGTGCACGTTTCGAAGTGACAAGCTTCTGCTTCAAGTGTTCCCAAGACGAAAATAGTGTGCTCAGTCCTTCAAACTCCCAAGACCGCCGAAATTGTGGCGGGTGACGTCAGGTTACAAATCAGATAGGCCAATTATAGAAACGCCCATTCCAAGCAAGCCAATCATAGAAAGCAGGGAAACCCCACCACAGGGGAACCCCTACACAGATTGGGTAGCGATTTAAAGAGTCAACCAATCGATGTCCTTGTTCAGTCCAGCAGGAGCCATTGAGTTCAATGTGAAAATCCACCGTTGTTCGAGATTTCTCAAACGAGCCAGTCGATCCCCTCCCCTCGGATCCCGCGGCACCTGATCAATCACTGTCCATTTTAAGTGCTCAAACTCATGATGGAAATCAAGACAATGCTGTACCATCGGGGCCGACAACACAGAGTGGCGCAGTCGAGATGCGTGTTCTCCCAATCGAACCCGTACAGCTCGGCTAGTATTGCCCACATAGCGCTGTGCACAGGGGCAAACGAAAAAGTATACTACATAATCAGATGCACATGTAGTGTGCCATCGGCGGTAAAAAACCCAGCCCGTAGACAAATCAGACCAAGCAGAACCTGTTATAGCAGAAACACAATATCTACAATTCTCACACACATCGTGGGATCCCAATCTGCTATCAGGCACAATCGGTCGATCACTACATGTAGCAGATCTCACCAACCGATCACGTAGATTGCGGCCTCTCGAATAAGCAATTTGCAGAGGTTTGTTCAAACTTGGACATAACGAAAGCACTGACCAGTGTTTCCTCAAAATCGATGCCACTTTGCCAGAATAACTCATATACGGTAGTACTCCGGTCACCTTAGAAGGGGTTCCATCCCCAGTTGGTAAAGGCAAATTACTATCCAGATACCATTCTCGGTGAGAATATAACGCCCTCCTGTAAGCCCTTGAGATCACCGTCTTAGGATAGCCCTTCACAGACAATCGTTGCCATAAATCCATCGCATGATGCTTATACTGGGCTACAGAAGAACATAGACGGTGAATCCTCAAGAACTGCCCAAATGGAAGTCCCCGACGAAGAGGCTCTGGGTGAAAACTGCCAAAGTTTAACAAACAATTCCGCTGCACCGGTTTCCTATATAACGTGGTCAACAATGCCGATCCCTCACGATACACAAGCATGTCCAAAAACTCAAGCTTATCCAGAGCTATATGAGCAGTGTATTTTATATGAGGTTTGATGGTGTCCAGCCAACCAATAAAATCATGTAGAGAGGCCAGATCAGAAAGCCAAATAAAAAAGATGTCATCAAGAAATCATTTCCATAGTGCCACATTGACAAATCTTTCTGAAGGGAAAATGTACTGTTCCTCAATCGCTGCCATGTATAATGTTGCAAGAGAGGGGGCTACCATGGCCCCCATCGCGATTCCAAAAATTTGTTGAAAAAAAGCCCCCTCAAATAGAAAGTAATTTCGAGTGAGTACATAAGAGATCAATGTGATCAAAAATTCTTTGGGCAAACGAGCTGGTGCCTGAGTGAATTTGGACTGCAGAAGACGCAAAACCTCTTCCTGATCCACATTGGTGTACAAAGCCACCACATCCAACGTGACAATGTACCATGTAGTGGGCGGTAAACAGAGCGTGTGCAGGAAACTCAAAAAATGTGTGGAGTCTCGAAGGTAAGAGCGTACAGTAGCTGCCTCCGCTTTAAGAAAAACATCGCAGAATTTTGATAGCGGTTCAAGGACCGATCCACGACAAGATACTATTGGTCTGCCAGGGGGGTCAGATAACGATTTGTGGATCTTAGGAACAAAATAAATCACCGGTACTTTCGGATGAGAGATAGAAAGAAAACGCAATTCCCGAGAGGTGATCCAACCCTTAGAGAAAGCCCCCATAAGCAGCTCATGAATCTCCACCTTCAAAGGTTCAGTGGGATCCACAACTAGCTGCCGATAAATACGAGGATCTAACACATGCACTCGTAATTTGGACAAATAGGTGTCAGTGTCCCACAACACAATTGCGCCGCCTTTATCCGCGCTACGAATGGTAATTGTAGAATCCCGAACAAGCTCGTCCAGACTCGACCAGTCAGATCGAGAAATGTTAGACGGCCATTTCCTAAATGATAACTCACTCATCTCAAGGTCTTGCATCACCAATGCTTGAAAGGTCACAATCGCTGGATCCGGAATCCCCGGCGGCATCCATTTAGAAGATGGCTTTACCAAAGAAAGATCAGCATTATCACTCCGCCGTTCTTCAAAATATCTCAAGATATGTAAGCAGCGAAAAAACTTATGCAATGATGTTCTCATACCAAAGGAGTCATACGGTACGGTAGGTATGAAAGAGAGTCCCAAATTCAGCAGATGTTCAACCAAAGGTGTCAGTGGTCGGCTGGTCAGATTAACCACTAAAGATTGTTTAGCCATTAAATCAGGGTGCACATGATCCAATGGGTGGCACGTTAGTGTAGACCCCCTCCACTCAATACAAGATGACATCATTCCAGATTTTGGGACTGCCGAGCTCGTTGACGAGTTACCGGGGGGTCCACATCTTGGTGGGAACCTCCCCCTCGCCGCTGCCGATGGCCTTGCGCCCCATTTCCACGAAAAACCTGGCAATTACGTTTGTTTTTTGCCTATCTGATTTGTAACCCTGACATCACCCGCCACAATTTCGGCGGTCTTGGGAGTTTGAAGGACTGAGCACACTATTTTCGTCTTGGGAACACTTGAAGCAGAAGCTTGTCGCTTCGAAACGTGCACGTCGTGCCTGAGCAGATAAGTGTGGAAATCTTTTTGGTTTTAAATTTTGAATGATAACATGGACAGTGTTGGTGAATAACAAAAAATAAATAAAAGGGGTATGTACTGCGCGAGGTATCGAGGAGTTTCCTCTTTACCTTGCGGTTTATGCCCGACAAAAATTTGATGGTGATTGCAGTCGAGGGTTCTGGTATTCTTTTGATTATTGATATTTATGGGAATACCTGTGTTTTTAGGGCTATTGTTCTGGCAGAGGTACTCCTAAGAGGTATGGCCCATGGGAAGCGCGTAGCCTGATTCACGATCACTAACACATATTGAAAACCCCGGGGAGTCCTAACGAGTAACCCTATAATATCCATTGCCATCCGCCGGATCGGTGTGGATATGGCTGGTGTGGGTATCATAGGTACTGCCCTCGGCTTCGAGGCAGTAACCCATTGGCAAGTGGGACACGCTTCACAGTAGTGGGAAACTTCCTTAAAGACCCCTGGCCAGTAAAAACGGGCCAGGACCTGGTCCAGTGTCCCTTGAATTCCCTTGTGGGCTCCTATTGGGTGATCATGGGCCAACCGCATAACTATGGCTTTGAAAGTGGTCGGCACCACCAGTTGCTTTCTTACCTCTCCTGTAAGAGGGTTATTACTCTCCCTATACAAAATATCTTTATCTAAAAGAAATCGGGGCAGAGTATTCCTTCCTTCTTGTGCAAAAGCGAAAGCCCGTTTTAAATCGGGATCCGCTTTCTGTTCCCCTGGGAAGGAAGGGAATTTTTTTACTAACTCTGAGGGAACCCAGGGTAACCCATCCCCGGCTTCCAATCCAGCCCTCCCTTGGGCTCTGTGTTGCCTTTCCTGTTTTCTCTTCGCCTTTCCTTTTCTAACTTTCTGGGATGGGGCCCCAAAAATGTCAGTCTGTGCGGGCATTGGGCCTGTTACTTCCTCATCACTTTCCCTTTCCAGCTCAGGGAAATCCTCCCTATCTCAGGATGGACCTGCTACTTCCTCCGCAGGGTCCTCACTATCAGGAGAAGTTCTTGCCTGGGACCGGATAGAGACATAGCCTGTTCTTTCTTCTATACCCCTCTCTATCCCCTGGCAAAATGGGGGCCAATCGTTTCCTAGAATAATATCATACAACAGCTGCGGGATTATTGCCACCTTCACTTTCTTTTCTGTTCCCAACCCTTTTATTGTAAGCTCATATACAGGGTAATAAGAGGCTGTCCCGTGTACACACTGTACTCGAACTTGGCCTACTGCTTGACTCGGTGCTGATTGGGCTTGTATGGCTTCCCAGAGCCGTTGGGACACCATACTCTGGTCAGCACCAGAGTCAAGTAGCGCTTGGGCCGCTATGCCCTCTACTTGCACCGGAAGTAAAAACCCTGCTTGGTTTTTCTTTCCATTGCCAGAAACCAATGCAGTACGTATGACACAATCCTTTTGACAATGCCCGAAGTTCCCACACTTAAAACATTTTCCTTTAACACTGGAAAAACTCACATTTTCATATGGTGGTTTACTTCTAGGATTCTTATCCACACTACCAGCCCTTGTCACCCCTAGAACGCCTGATTTTGAGGTCTTTGCAAACTCGGCCTCAAAATATTGTTCCGACATACTGGCTGCTTCCTCTGTTGTTTTACAATTCTGCAACATAAGAAAAGTTTTTACCTCTGCTGGCACAGCTTCCATATATTCCTCCAGAATCACATTATCCAGTATAGACTCTACAGTCTTTTGTTCTGGTTTTAGCCATTTCCAGGCTAAGCCTTTTATTCTGTTGTACAGGGCTTTAGGGGTTTCACCAGGCCTTAACTTTGCCTCCCTAAATCTGCGCCTGTAGAATAAAGGGGTTAGCCCTAACCTATCTCTCACAGCACTTTTAACTGCATTATAATCTACCGCTAAAGTAGCAGGCATAGATTTATACGCTGACAAGGCTTCGCCGGATAGGGACATCGCAAACCTTATGGCCCACTGCTCCTTAGGCAGCTTTATGGCTTCAGCAATGCGCTCGAAGGCATCAGTATAATCGTCCAAGTTATCTGTAGGAGATAATTGTCCCAGCGTAAGTGCACCACTATTATGTAGTCCTACCCCATGGGTATACATAGGCAAGTCTCTTGCTGGCTCCTGCTGCTGCTTCACCATCTGTTCCATGAGCTCTCTGACCGGCCTCTGCTGTTCATGGATGGCAGCCATTGTCTGTTCCTGCACCCGTCGAGTCATCTCCAGCTGCTTGTCCCATTGTAGAGACATCCACCTCAGCATCTCCTGAGGATCCATCTCAGATGTCCAGGTGCCTGTAAAAACACACAAAAAAAACACCAAGTGTGGCCCAAAAAAAAAAATTTCCCTTTTTTTTTTTCAATACTGTGTACTATATCTCTGTGCACTACCCCTTTCTCTGTTTTATTCCTCCACACCCGTGCCTAGCCACAATTACCTGGGCACAGTGCAGAGTCAGGCACTAAGAAAGGTAGCTCCACTCCTGACCAATTGTCAGCCGACCACTGGATCCTTCTGCTCCTGGATGTCAGCTCACTGCTGCTGGAACCTTGTCCTTGACGTGTTCTTCAATCCAGGTGAAAAATCCTGCCAACTGCGCCATTTGTGACCACCGCTTCTGTAGTGCCCCCCCAGCAAGAGCAGGTAGGGTTTAAGCGGGTTGTTTTCTTCCTGAACAGCTACTCTACAAGTTCCTAAAGCAAAGCCTCATGGGATATGTAATTGTTTTCACTGCCCAATGAAGAGTAGTGTGACTTCAAAAAGTGGTTAAAGCAACAAGGATTTATTTCCCCTCCCGGGGCGGATTTTCAACAAGGAAATGAAGGTAACAAAAACCAGATACCTTTGGCAAAAAAGGACAAACTAAAGTTCCAACATAAATAGCTTACTTCAGCAGAAACATGTGCTTCTCAGCAATCAAAACGAAACAGCTCTGTTTTCCCAGCTCTGTACTTGTTATCTCAATACATCTGTACTTCTCTGCATGGCAAACATTCAGCGCAGGGATAATACTTCATCAGATATTGAAATTGTACAGTCCATCATTTCTTCCGAGACACTTTCAAAACCTGGCTCTATTTCCATCAACTCCTCCTGAGAGGTAGGAAATGTTTGTACCGTTGTATCTTGGGCTCCACCCTTCTTCTCTGCTTTAAGCTTTGTACTATATTCTTGAATCATGTACTGCTTTAAATAGTCATTTTCATTGCAGTCATTATAATCAATACCCCAACCTTCTGGGTAAGCAGAATCACCTTGATTATGAAAACCCCAGCCTTTGGGCTTACCTCTGTGCCTGGCTGAAAATGTTTTTCTCTGGGCTTTAGACCCGGTTGTAAATTCTCTACCTACTTTGTGCAATGAATGTTGAAACTGCCTTCCTGGCTTTCTCTCCTCTTGGTAATCCCCTGGATATTGCAGACAGCCTGGCTTGCTTCTGCCGTATCCTTTTCTTGAATAAAGCTTTGTAAGCAGCTCTCCTTTTACCTTTGAAGTAGGCTCTGGCCCTGGGCTTGAAACCTGAACTCTTCCCTGGTCCTCCTCCTGGGTTGTTAGCTGGCCTCTAACCGGAACCCTCGGCTGGCCTTGTAAGTAAACTCCCAGTTGAGCCTGAGCTGGAACTTTCTCTGGAACTCCTAACCGAGAACCTCTTCCAGCTTCTCCTCCAATCTCTTCTCCTGAACCCACACTTCCTGCTTCTTTATGTACCTGCCCTTTAGGGTAGTGCCTGACTCCTCCCCCTAGCAGGTGCTCTGAATTAGCTCTTGACTCCTGAGCTAACTGGCAGCAAGGGCGTGTTTCTTTCTCCTGTGTCTGGTTTCCTTGGTAACTACCAGCCATGTGCTTTTGTTTATACTCCAGCACTGCCCCTGATTCCTCCTTTTTGGCTCTTTCTACAGGGCTGGACGAATCCACCATGTCACAGTAGTTACCCTATTTTATCCAAGTTCTACACACCTGTTCTATGTATAACAGAACAGCCTGCTGTTCTGATGGTTATGTTCCATGTAAACCGCGCTGATGTCGAATAGTGCGGTATATAAGAGATTGTAATAAATAAATAAATAAATGCTTGACCCAGTACAAGCATTGCGGAACTTGTGTCTTTTGGGGAAACTACTAGGTACGTATGACCTAGATTGGCCACTGTTGGAAACAGGACACTGGGCTTGATGGACCTTGGTCTGACCCAGTATGGCATATCTTATGTTCTTATGTTCAGTGAGATTGCCAGGCTTGTTCAGGGCACTCCGTGCAGTACACACCCCCATTTACTCCACGTATTTGATTAGTGCTGTTTACACTACTTTGTGCTGGTTACCCCCTTCTACAGTATTTGCTGAAGTGCAAAGTTCTTTAAATTTCCTTTGATTTCCTCCTCTGTGTCGCTGCCATGCTGTTTTGAATTTCTTCAGTGGTTTTGCTCCCATCACCTCCACTGGAAGAAAGCTCAGGCACCCTGTGATAGGAGATTCCCCTCTGGCCAAATGTTCTACTGGAGGTGTCAGCTCATATCAGGATACTTTCTCCATAGACAAGCAGAAATGAAGTCTTTAGATATGGGTGACGGCATTGTACAGAGTCCACGTGGGATGCTCCCCAGCTACTAGTGCCAATTTACCTGTTTTCATTTTTCCATGGAGCGTTTACCACCGTCTTCGAAACTTGGTAACTTCCACGGCACCTCTGCCCCTTTAGTCACCAGTGATCCAGCTGTGGGTCCTGCTTTTTCAAAATTTTATTCATTCATTTATTGATTTGTTTAACTCTCCTTTTATACCACTTGTATCGGGTCAAAGCACTCTACATTTAATAATGGCTACAAAGTTGTTACACGAAACAATGAGAACTTATGTGCAGCAGAAATACATTTTATATGAGTTAAACTATAGTACAGTGGAACACGTCGTATATATAGCGAACAGCAACAGAATGGATGTGCGGATGTCTGAGCAATGGATAGGCTTGGGGGGGTGGGAGGGATGTAAAGGGGGAAGGCTTTGGGGAGAGGTGGAGAGGGAGACAGGAGGAGTTCATGTGGTGGGTCCAAAGTGCTCCATGAATAGGATGTTCTTGAGGTTTTTCAGTGATATTTCTGTGTTTTTCTGGTAGAGAGTTCCAGAGGTTTGGTGCATGTAGATCGAATGCTATCATGCATGTATATTGGCTGCTTTTGATATTCTCATGTGCTATGGTCAGTATGGGTCCAATATTTTCATTGATGGCTAAACACAAGTTCTTTGAGAAAAGCTAGAAGAACCATCTCCACACTTTGACCAGGCAGGAAGCCTGACTGATGGGGGTGAAGAAAGTTGGTAGAGTCCAGGTGATGGGATAACTGTGCAAATGCTGTTTTTTCCAAGATTTTGGAAAGAAAAGAGAGATTAGATCCAGGGCGATAATGGGCAGGAACCTGGGGGTCAAGTAATGATTTCTTTATGATGGGATGGATAAGAGCACGCTTTCACAGAGTGAGGAAAAACACCAGTGGAAAGACTAGTATTAACTATAGTAAGGATGGAAGGGACAAGAGCCAGAGAAGGAGTAAGTAACCAGGAAGAGGGGATAGAAAATTTTATTAGAGGAAGACATTAATCCAATGAGCTCAGAAGTAGTAATAGGGTGAAATGAGGCCCAGGCATGTGATAACTGAGAGACCGGAGGGGTGGGAGAAGGAGAGGGATCAGAGATGGGGGGGTGCAATGGGGCAGAGAGAGCCAAAGATCAAGAACCTTATTAGTGAAGTAGGTTGCTAGTTGAGCAAGGGAAGGAGAGGACGAGGGGGGGGGGAGTGGGAGCAGAGCCATGGCAGAGAGATGTAAGGAACTGAAGGGCAGTATAAATATGATGGGTTTGATTGGGTGCAGAGGAAATAGCTGTTGAGAAGTAGGATTGCTTGGCTGTATGTACTTGGGATTGATAGTGGGCATGACATTCCTTAAAGCAGGATAGTGTGGGTGTGGAGGGTGCCTTCCGCCAGAGACGTTCAACTTGACAGAGTTGGCTACGGAGGAGATAAATGCCGCTATGGAACCAGGGCTGTGAGGGGCGACGTGATGAAGGGCGGGGCTGAAGGGGGGATAAGTGATCCAGGGCAGTCGAGAGAGAGGAGGACCAACAGGAGGCTTGTGAACCTGGAGAAAGGGAAGGAAAGTATGGAGGCAAGAGATCTTCAGCAGCTGGGAAAAGTTGAATGGTCAGAGGAGTTATATGGTGGGAATAAGATTGCGCAGGTGGGAGAGCAGGCTGGCAATCTGAGAGAGGGATGCAGAGTTGGGTAGAGAGGAGAGACACTTAAAAGTGATACAGAAATGATCGGTCCAGGGTAGAGGAAGAGCACAAAGACATTGTATGAAGAAAGTAGAGGGGACTGAGGAGAGGAGCAGATCCAGAGTCTGAGCTCGCTGGTTCCAAACCCCCACCCATCTGCTGATACGGCTTTGCCCAAGGCGTCTTCAACTGGTAGTTGCTAGAAGCTCTGAAGAACACAGCGAGGGTCTGGCTGTAGGTGAAGATTTTTTCAGCCGAGTTTGTCCTTGTTTTTCAGCGCTAGAAGAAGAGGGACCGACTCAACCATTAGAAAAGACTAGGCAGTCACCTAGGGCAGGAGATTTTGAGGGGCTGCAAAGAGCAGCAGCAGTCAAAGCAAAACACTAGATCCTGGCAGCCAGACAAACTCCAAGAGCCCTCAGCACAATCTTTTAGCTGCAGGACGAGTGGACACTCACATGTAATGTAAAATAGAATATTTGAAAATATCATCTGGAAGGAAAGAAGAAGCTCAAGCTGCCTAAAGTAGATGTCTTGATTATGCCATTAACAAAGAAGATGACTATTCTTGTTGGAGGAGGCATGGCTCTGGAAGCTTGAATGATGGTTGAAGAAGGCTTTTGAGGTTTCTGCATTGGGCCTCCAAGCTGTGGTTTGCAGTACTTACATATCTAGGGTCTGTTTGCAATATAGTAGGTACAACAGTGACCTGAGGAGGCTTTGGAGGATGACCAGCAAAATTCACCAGAGGCTGTCCGAGTGCAAGCAGGAATGACATACGAGTTATGTGGCAGATGCCTTGTATGACTAAGGAACTGGTCAGCAGATGCAGACTCAAAGACTTGGCTTAGTAGGTTATCTTTCCAGGAAACCTCCTTTCTGGGGAGTATTGGAAGAAGTTTGTGAAAGACCGAGGGCAGTCTAAGCCCTGAGGTTGCCAGAGGATAAACCTAGAAGTGCATCTTATTTGAGCACTGGAAAATCCAGGTGAAGGGTTTTCCTCTTAGTGTGTCTCTTTTCTGAATAGCTCCTCTCCCTTTCATACTGACAGAAAAGGACTCCATGAGGAGCTGCAGGTCCTTCTTTCAGCAAGCAAGTAAGAGGTCATCTGACCAGTTTTCTCAAGGAGTGGGTCCAAATTACATCCATCCAAAGGTCCTTGAAGGTGGTGAAAAGTGACTGTATGTTGGAGTTTTACCACTGTCTCACTGAGTTATCATTTCCCCCTGTCTGGTGCCAGACAAGGAACTGTGGTGCAAACCAAAAGGACTTGGGGACAGTTGTCACCACACCCAGTGAGCAGTAGGGAATAGGTTAGTGCTCAATTTAGTTTGTCATCCCCAAAAAAATAAAGTTGGTTCTGAATCATACTCGATGTGAAAGAGATGAACCTAGCGCTGCATATTCCACATCCTCACATGGAGTAACTGTAGTCGATAACTTCTGTAATATGCAATGGAGAGTTCTGATGGCCATAGACCTCAAAAAAGCTTCCTTCATACAGAACCATAGCAAGGCCTGTGGGTACATTCTAGTGGCTTGTGATAAGGAAGCTTATCATAGCTCAGGTAGGAGCTATAGAAAGGATGATGTGACTCTGAACAAGCAACCTGTCAGTTCTGGTAGAAGCAAGAAAACAGAGTTTTC
The DNA here is from genome assembly GCA_033557465.1 of Ichthyophis bannanicus. Classification (NCBI taxonomy): domain Eukaryota; kingdom Metazoa; phylum Chordata; class Amphibia; order Gymnophiona; family Ichthyophiidae; genus Ichthyophis; species Ichthyophis bannanicus. The sequence continues at coordinate 19,115,300 of CM066031.1, forward strand.
ACATAAAAGACTACCAGTCCCAGAATGCACCAGGTTTCCAGCAGCCATGAGGGAGGCTGAAGTGAGAAAATGTGTGTGCAATCAAGAGAGCTATGAGGTAATCCCTAAGCACTCATCTCAAAGGGCAGGACCTGATTCAACACAGCTGCGCTGTGTTAGGGAGGAGCACACATTAGAACAGAATAAGAATAGAGCTTATTCTTCAGATAACAGCTTCAGGGAGAGCTTCAGCAACGGCTACAAGCTCCAGCCCAGCTACAGGTTTAAGCATCATCTCGAGAAGCAGAAGCCAAGCCAAGCGGATAGAGAGAGAAGGAAACTCTCTGGAAGGAAGAGAAGAAGGGCCATTGGAAGGTCTGGGAGATTCCAAGGCAGTACCTATACTGGGAGGTATTCCAAGTGCCAGCAGAGTCCATTGGACTGGATTCAGCCAGAGGAATGGATTGGCAGAGATAGGAATCACCAGGGGCTACCTGGAAGAGAGAAGACTGCACGTGGAAAGGACTTTCAGACCAAGGCCAGAAGGTATGTGAGAGGAGATCCAGTGTCCAGGGATCAAGATTGGAAGGCTGGACATCAGAATTGGATTACATACTGGCCAGGCTATACAGAGAGGAATTATGATAGCAGGAGAGGCTCAGGTATGAACACTGATCCAGACCCTATCTATAATAGAGAATGGCAGCAAGGGAATAAGCATTCTCATGATAGTGCCTTAATGAAAGACTCATCTGTACCAATGTATGATAGTGACCCTATACTGATTGATGAAGGGGGAGATACAGCAGATGAAACTATTTACATGGACTGTTCTCTATCTAAATGCTATTGCTAGCTTTCTGTGAGCAAACACATCAGCCATCACAAAGAAACCTAACTTTGTTCTTTATTTCCACTGCAAACAGCTCTTAAAGCAGGATTTGGGTTCACACAGTAGCAGCCAACCAGCTAAAGGCTTTCAGCTGGTCAATTGATAGTAATTAAAGCTGCACCTGATTGTGTGTGTGAGCAAGGGAGAATCACTGCTGGGATCTGCGTGGAAAATAAGCAGAAGTTAACCTAACAAACAAAGTTTATTCATTTCTTTGTGCTTTTTTTATTTGGTAATTATTTGCTAAGAAAACATTAGCTAATTGCCTGACAGGCTGAAGGTTGTTTTCTGATTTGCTTTGTGAGTTTATGTTATCCATTTAAACACTGCAAGCAAGTAACCTCTTTTATATTGCTAACAAGCATACTTGTGCTGGGTGAATTAAACCCCATCAATAAAAGAAGTATTTTATTGGCTTTAACCACTTGGTTTCACAACTCAATTATTGTCTTCAGCTGTGTTTGGAGTGAAAGAACTACATTACCCACAATACCTTGCAAGAATCATATGAATATATGCATCGTCAAGATTGTGTAAGTTCTCACCCTAGGCAGCCGTCTGACAGGCTCCACTGTCTGACTTCTTCAATGCCTCTTTGGAGTGGTGCCAAAGGACTGGTGAAAGACACGTGGTCTCTTTACCCCAAAGGGGACGTAAGGATGACATTGAGAATTACAGGCCAGTTAGTCTAATCTCTGTGGATAGTAAATTATTGGAAAGGCTACTAATGATGTAACTTGGCTAAGATGGGCCAATATCTCAGGGAGTCATTAATGGGATGGGAATAGCTGGGAGATGTAGAAAAAAAGTGGGCAAAACTGAAAAGGGATATTTTAAGGGCAACCAACCTTTAAGTTAAAATGATAAATAAAGGTAAAAGGAAAAGGAGACCACTATGGTTTTCTAAAGACGTAGCTGAAAATGTGAAGAAAAAGAGGGAGACCCTCATAACATACAAGAAATCACAGAGAGAAGAAGACAGACATCTGTATTTGAAAAAACTTAGAATAGCTAGCTAAATAGCCAGGAAAGCAAAGATTCAAAAAGAGGAGGAAATAGCCAATGCAATAAAATGGGGAGATAAGACATTTTTCAGATATGTTAGTGAGAAGAGGAAGGGCAAAATTGGTATTGACAGACTCACGGTTGAAGGGGAGGAATATGTAGAAGCTGATGAGGATTAAGCGGAATTGCTTAATGAATATTTCTGTTCTTTATTCACAGATGAAGAACCAGGAGGAGGACCTCAGAAAACACCCACAAACAGGAACAGAAGTGAGGGACATCTTGAAAATTTTTCAGAAGACTGTGTTTGTGAGAAACTAGCTAAACTTAAAGTAGACAAAGCGATGGGACCAGATGGGATAGACCCAAGAATACTAAGGGAACTTGGGGATGTTCTAGTAGCTCCACTGAGTGGCACTTTCAATGCTTCGTTGGAGTCAGGTGTGGTGCTAAAGGACTGGAGAGAGGATCATGTGGTCCCTTTACACAAAAGTGGAAGTAAGGATGTGGTAGAAAACTACAGGCCGGTTAATATGACTTTGGTAGTAAGTAAATTATTGGAAGCGCTCAGCATCACTGATGCACACAAGCCCTCACAGCATGACAAGCTGCAACCCAAGTGAGGTTTGAGTAGTTTAACAGATATGAACAGTTTATCAAGCTTGTCAAGTCTAGTACAATGGGAAAGATTACCGTATCATTCTGCCACACTTTCTTGGTCTCTGACTGCACTTCCTGGTACTTCAGGATCTTCTTCCTCTCCACGTAATTCAGAGAATATTATCAATATTGTTGATATATTATTCAAGACTACCAGAATATCAGTTTATTCTCCCCAGTGTGAGTTCCATGATGCCTCACTAGTCTTCATTTTGTGCAGAAATATCTCCCACACTTCATTGTGGGTTTTACGATGCATCACTAGCTCTGAGTTCCAGTGGAAACATATCCCACATTCAATACAACTATATGGTTTCTTCCCTATCTGGGTTCTATGATACAGCACTAATAGTGATTTTGTGACAAAATATTTCCCACATTCAGTACAACAACAAGGTTTCTCCCCTGTGTGGGTTCTATGATTCAGCACTAGATGTGCTTTCAAGAGGAAACATTTCCCACAAACAGTACAACAAAAATGTTTCTCCCTGATGTGGATTCTATGATGCCGCACTAGATGTGTTTTCATGAGGAAACATTTTCTACAATCAGTTCAAGGAAAGGCTTCTCCCCTTGTGTGGGTTCTATAATGCTGCACTAAATGTGATTTTCTGAAGAAACATTTCCCACAATCAGTACAACTAAAAGGTTTTTCACCTGTGTGGGTTCTATGATGCAGCACTAGATGTGCTTTCGTGATGAAACATTTCCCACAATCACTACAACTAAAAGGTTTCTCACCTGTGTGTGTTCTATGATGCAGCACTAGTTGTGTTTTTGTGACAAAACATTTCCCACAATCAGTACAACTAAAAGGTTTCTCCCCCGTGTGGATTCTAAGATGCTTCTGTAGATCTGAGTTTCTGATGAAACATTTCCCACACTCAGTACAACTAAAAAGTTTCTTGCCAGTGTGTGTTCTATGATGCAGCACTAGTTGTGCTTTTGTAATAAAACATTTCCCACAATCAGTACAACTAAAAGGTTTCTCGCCTGTGTGTGTTCTATGATGCAGCACTAGTTTTGCTTTTGTGAAGAAACTTTTCCCACATTCAGTACAACTAAAAGGTTTCTCTCCCATGTGGGTTCTATAATGCCGCACTAGATTTGATTTTGTGAAGAAACATTTCCCACAATCAGTACAAATAAAAGGTTTTTCCCCTGTATGCGTTCTATGATGCGTCACTAGTTGTGCTTTCCTGAGGAAACCTTTCCCACAGTCAGTACAACTAAATATTTTCTCCCCCGTGTGGGTTCTATGATGCCGCACTAGATGTTTTTTCGTGACGAAACATTTCCCACAGTCAGTACAACTAATAGGTTTCTCCCCTGTGTGGGTTCTATGATGCTGCTGTAAATCTGAGCTTATCCTGAAAGATTTCCCACAATCAGTACAACTAAAAGGTTTCTCGCCCGTGTGTGTTCTATGATGCAGCACTAGTTGTGCTTTCGTGAGGAAACATTTCCCACAGTCAGTACAACTAAAAGGTTTTTCCCCTGTGTGGTTTCTATGATGCGTCACTAGTTGTGCTTTCATGAGAAAACATTTCCCACAGTCAGTACAACTAAAAGGTTTCTCCCCCGTGTGGGTTCTTTGATGCCGCATTAGATGTGCTTTTGTGATGAAACATTTCCCACAATCAGTACAACTAAAAGGTTTCTCCCCCGTGTGAGTTCTATGATGCTTCTGTAGATCTGAGTTTGTGATGAAACATTTCCCACAGTCAGTACAACTAAATGGTTTCTCACCTGTGTGGGTTTTAAGATGCCGCACTAGATGTGATTTTGTAAAGAAACATTTCCCACAATCAGTACAACTAAAAGGTTTTTCCCCTGTGTGGGTTCTATGATGTGTCACTAGTTGTGCTTTCGTGAGGAAGCCTGCCCCACAGTCAGAACAACTAAACGTTTTCTCCCCCGTGTGGGTTCTATGATGCCGCACTAGATGTGCTTTCGTGAGGAAACATTTCCCACATTCAGTACAACCAAATGGTCTCTCCCCTTTGTGGGTTCTATGATGAATCATAAGTTGTGAGTTTCTGAGGAAAGATTTCTCACATTTAGTATAGTGAAATATTTTCTCAGCCCTGTGGATTTTCTGATACATTGTTACGGAATTCTTAAGAGCGAAATGTCTTCCACATTCAGGGCTTTTAAAAGACGTAGAAGGCCTCTCTGTTGGGGTAGTGCTCTCTGCTGTGTGGGTTTCCAGGTGGCTTCTTATGCAATCACTATGATTGAAACGGCTCTCACACTCAGTACGTGGAAAATGTCTCTCTTGCATGTGAGAGTTTAGGTGGAGTGCTGGGTTCAACTCGTGTGTGAAAGAGTTTCCCCATTCTTCTCTCTTCTCCCTTCTCTTTTTTTCCTGTGTGACCCCATCACCTGCTGGACATAAAAAGAAGGCACTAATCACATGTTGGGACCACAGAGGTATTTCTGGGTCTCCTGATACCAAAATCCCTGCTCTAAGATTATCCCACATTTCTGACCAATCAGCTGTGATTAATGTGACAGGGGAAGAAAGTTAATCTCTTACATGATTTCATTTGATTTCATGATCTCTTGATGTCCCACCTTTCATACAAAAGAGCAAAGCAATTTGCATTAAAATTAAATAATTACAAATTACTGGGTAATGTTCAAGGCACCTTCTATATGTAAACAAAGAAATATGACAGCAGATAAAGACCATACGGCCTATCCCTTCTGCCCTTCCATACCATCTTTGACTCTGCTCTCTCTTTCTCTGCAGCATCCAAAAGATAGCTAAAACCTGTCGCTTCTTTCTCTATAACAACATCAGAAACATTTGTCCCTTCCTTTCTACACAAACTACTGAGAACCTCATCCACTACTACTGAACATATGTATAGCGCTACAAGGCATACGCAGTGCTGCACAGACACATAAAAAAGACAGACCCTGCTCGTCAGAGCTTAAAATCTTGTCAAGACAGACAACACAGTAGCTGTAGACACAGGATACAGCTGGGGGGGGGGGGGAATGGTAAGGAAACACAAAGGAGAACAGGCGACTCAACCTACAAAAGTGGCGTCGAAGAGGTGAGTTCTGAGCCTCAGTTTGAGAAGGGCCAGTGAAGGCGTCTTACATAAAAACTCAGGTAGTTTATTCCAGGCATAAGGAGTAGCAAGGCGAAAGGAGCGAAGTCTGGAGTTAGCAATTGAAGAGAAGGGCACAGATAGAAGAGGTTTGCAAGAAGAGCTGAGTTCCCAAGGGGGGAGAGGGTGGGTGTAGGGAGAGCAAAAGAAAGGAGAGGTAGTGAGGAGCTGCAGATTGAATGCACTTATAGGTCAATAGGTGTATAGTTTGGCAATGAAGTGACTTGAAAAGAGGGGTAATATGAGCATGACGAGACTGGCGGAAGATTAGCCACGCAGCAGAGTGTTGAAGAGATTGAAGGGGAGAGAGATGATTCAGAGGGAGACCAGCAAGGAGCAGGTTAAAGTACTCTAGATGGCAGATGACAAGTGTTTTATTATCCTAACAGAAAAAAAAGATAGGGGAGACGAGGGTTAGAGAGAAAATATGAAACTCAGTTTTGGCCATGTGCAGAAGTGATCCAGACTGAAGAGGGGTTTTAGTCTTTGGATAATAGTGAGCTTTTGGAATGCGTTCGTGGAAGTTCTGTTGATGTGGGCTTGTAAGTTTAGAAAGTGATCAGGGGTGATACCAAGGTAGCATATTTCCTCTTTTACTGGGATTAGAGTGTCCATAATGGAGACTGATGATGGGGGGTAAAGGAAGAGTCCCATGTTATGAATAGCACCTCAGATTTTTTGAAGTTGACTTGGAGGTTGTTGGAAGCCAGCCAGTTGCTCATCTCCTGTAGGCATTTAGTGATAGCTTATAGTCTGGCATGTTGAGATGGATAGGGGAATAGACCATGATAGACCATGATGTCATCTGCATAAATGGCATAGTTAATTTTATGCTGCTTGAAAATGCTGCAAACTGGTTGTAAATAGGAAGGGCAGGCAGGAGAGTGGAGGTGTTTGAACCAACTTTGACCTTTTGTTGTCTGTCAGTGAGATAGGATTGGAACCAATTGAATGTTGTGCTGTGAAGTCCAATGTTAGTTGGTTTAAGAAGATGTATGATTCAATGTCGAAGGCCAAGGAGATGTCAACAAAGACGATAAGGAATCCAGTTTTATGTTGTTGATTCCTCTTAGGAGTATGTTGAACAGATATATGAGAAGAGTCTCAACACTATGATTAGGATGAACTTCATTTTGGTGTGGATCCAGAGAAGCATACAAGTCAAAATGGTCTTGCAGTTGTCTCTGCAACACATTTTCAATAATTTTGGATAGAAAGGGCAGGCTGGGAATAGTGGAAAGTTGCAGGATCAGAGCTGTTGTTGAGTTGTATTTTTGGATGTTTGAGAGTAGGGGACATGTATCCTTGAGATAGGGATGAGCTTATAGTGTTTTGGATACAGTTGGCAACTTTGTCCTTGACTGATTTGATCCACATGACTTGGCAGGGGTCAGAGAGCACTGTACTGGTTTTTAAGGCAGTGATGGTGTGGAATATTTGCTCCGTAGTTCAGTATTATTTGTGTTTGATGTTGGTTTCTGCAGTTGAGTTGTTGAATGTGTTTGGCATTGAAGTTCTTAAGGGTGGTTTGTTCTTGTTGATGAGGAAATCTGCAAAGATCTGGGGATGGATAGTGTCTTCTTTGTGGGATGGATTCTTCGCGAGTGTGCGGACAATTTCAAATTGTCGAGGTTTGTTGCTGACTTTTAAGATAAGGTTGGTGTGGTATTCTCACATCTCCTTTTATTCCCTATAAATAGGCTACAGATTCTCAGAATCTCAAAAGGGGGAACTCCTAAAGACTTAGCAGGGGCTAAGTATATCCTAAGAAGGGCTATAGGAAGAACCTGGGGCCACTTCAGGTAAACCTCTTGGCAAAGTTTGGACAACTGAGATTTCAAGGTTCTATTCATACGTTCTACTTTTCCTAAAGTTTTGAAAGCTGTAGGTAGGATGCACCTGATAATGTCAATATCTTGGGGCCATACTTAATGGACTTGCTTCCTAAGGTTATCCACCCTCATTATTTGTACAGGGTCCAATGTGCATGCAAGGTTGTAAGGGCTTACCAGTAACTTGAAGATTCTGTCTCAAAGTGATCTTATTAGCTTTGCTCACTAGGAGGGCTGTAGCTGTAACAGCTCTCAAACAAGGTCCAAGAGATTGAGTCAACACTCCTAGAACATTTCCTTGAGACTCATGAACATAGAGACTGAAAGGTTTTCTGGACATCTGGTAGACCCAGAGTTGGTGATAACATCAGAGTGGTTTTCAAAGATCAAAAGGCTGTACCCTGTTCAAGTCCCCATTCCAATGGAGACTTTTCCATTCCTTTGGTAGCTTGATACAATGGTTTTGCTAGCAGCGCAAAATTGGGGGTCCATATACAACATACTTTGTGGCACCCAAGAAGGCTCTCACTTGCCTCCTGGTGGTTGGAGTAAGAATACTGCATACAGCTTCTTTGCATTCTGGTCCCAGGCGTCGAATTCCGCTAGACAACTGGAATCCTAGGTATTTAACTTGTTTGACATAATTGCACCTCAGCTCTTGAGACCTTGTATCCAGCCTCATTAAAAAGGTGCAAGAGTTCACTGGTGGCTTGTAGACATTCACTTTCTGAGTTGGTGGTATAGTGGTGAGCATAGCTGCCTTCCAAATACCAAAAAACAAAGACACATAGACAAACGCCCAACGACAAACATGCTAGCATTTCCCAAAAGCCCAATCCTGTCTCTTCTGACTAGGCTATACCAAATTTGTACCAAGAAGACGGTAGGTTCACCTCATGAATACACTATGCAAGGTTAATTGGACCGCCTTGAGAGGTGATCAAGCTCTCTTACCAAAATTCACAAGTTCACAAGTTTCAAGCTGCAGTTCTGACTCATCTGTCTAGACCAGGGGTCTCAAACTCAAATTGCTTTGAGGGCCAAATGAGGACTTGTAGAGTAACCCGGGGGCCGCACAAGACGCAGGCCTCATTTGCATAATGGCATCATTTGCATAAGGGCATCATTTGCATAAATATTTGCATATACACTAACTTTTAGTAAACATGCAGAACATACACCATCACCAAACAAGGAATCACAATTTAGAAACAGGAAGACAATTAAACTGGGAACCCCAAAAGCCAAACTTAGAATGTACAACACTGTAGAAATAAAACTATAAATTGATTTCCTCTTGTATGTAAGGGAACAATCATGGAGAATGGGCCCCTGGGCCTGTGTCCACTCCCATATCTTTTCTGGTCACATGGAGGGGGATGCTCTCACCTTTGTGGCTCGAATCTCTGGCCCTGTGTTCATTCTCTGCTTGAAAACCCTAAGGAGGGGATTTCCTAGCTCTCTGTTCCTGATGTCTGGAGAGAGAAATCTTTTGGTTCTGTGCAGTTTCTCTCCTTCAAGGTCCTGGGGGGAGGATTCTTCTGCCCCATGTTCCTTCTCTGCTTATGTTGATCCTATACTCACGATCTTCCTTTTATGCTGTTCAAAGGGTGGCATCCAGCTTTATGCTCGCTTTATTCTTCTGTGAGGAGAGGATCTCTGGTTCCTTCATTCATCCTGTCTCTTTTTGGGTCCCAGGGAAGGGATCCCTGGCCCTGTGTTACTACATTCTCTGTTTCTGGGATTTGGGAATGACATCTCTGGCTAGTTGCTTGCTTTTTCTCTACTTCAGGAGCAATGGGAGAGGATCCCCAAGTCTTGCACTGATGATATGACCAAAGAGCTCATGTGCACTCTGGCCATTTTTACACCAGCTGTTGCACAAGCCTTTTATTTTGATGTTTATAGACTCTCCTACCTTTTTTCTTAAAACTGTGTTTTTCTTTTATTTTCCAAAATGATGAGCTCACTATTAGTTGCATGAACAGACAGATGGGTCTATGAACCAATGGCAAACTCACACAGACAACATAGTCAGCCACAGAGAAATTTGAGTAGTGTCAGTTTTTCACCCGGGACTATTATTTTTTTAAAACATAGCCACTATTGGCAGCAGTCAGTCCCTGATCCCAATGCCAACAGTATTAAGCGTCCCGCGGCCCTCTGCCTGCTCTGAGTCCTCTCCTCCCTGCAGCATCAGCTCAAAAAGTGGCGGCTTTCAGAGCCGCGAAGAGAGAGAGTTTCTCTCGCGCGGTTCTGAAGAGCAGCGAGTCTTCAGAACCGCGCGAGAGAAACTCTCTCTCTTCGCGGCTCTGAAAGCCGCCACTTTTTGAGCTGATGCTGCAGGGAGGAGAGGACTCAGCAGGCAGAGGGGCCGCGGGACGCCTAATACTGCGGCGGCAAGTTTGGATTTATTTTTTTTTTTTAGACACCGGTAAGTGCTTCGCGGGCCGCACAAGATGCTCTCGCGGGCCGCGTGTTTGAGACCCCTGGTCTAGACATTCCAAACACTATACTCACCGGATCCGGTCCCCGTTCCCAAGCAAGCGCATGAGTTGGACCTCGGACTCCCCTCACGGGTTCGAGGTGTTGGCTCCGACCGGGTCCGGCACCCGCCGAGGCCTGGCCCAGCTCCCTCCGATACAACGGGACCGGTGGCGCCTGGGAGCCGAGCCCACGTCGGGAGGGCACGAGCCCGGCAGGACCAAACCTATAGAGGCGGAAAGTCATGGTATATCAGCTCGTATACCCTCTACTAACCACACGTTCCCGGGTCAACGCACCAAGAATATGTAGCGGCAGAGCGCAAACAATCCAATAATACCAGGAGTCTGTTCAGAAGGTCCAAATCATTTATTGTGCACAAGACTCAAGCAGAATCACATACAAAATGGCTGAGCAATGGTTTCTAGCAAAACAACAACTTTTATACCTTTCTTCTCCATTCTGAACATAGGCAAACTTTCCATTGGTCCCAGTAACCCCTTTTGCCCCATCTAATGGTCCCGGTGCCGTTACGTAGCTATCCAATGAGGACCCTTGTCTGGGCTCAGCACCTGTTTCCCCCCCTTACAGTCCTCATTACAATGGTCAGTTCTTAGGCTCTTGATACATCTCTTCCCCAAGGTCACTAGCTAGCTGGAATATGTGTGAGAGCAGGGCACTGTAACCTTTCTTTCAACAGAGTTAATTAATTTCATAGAAGCTTCTCACATTCTTATCAGTACCAATTAAAGCAGTTTTTCTATCTTTTCTAAGTTTCGATTCTGCTTAGCTATGCTTGGTTATGCTTAGTTAAGTTTCGATTCTATGGAGGCAGCATTCAGGGGGGTTTTCATTCCTCTGGGTCTAACCACAAGCTTCATTTATAGGTCAAGCTACTTAAGCCTGTCTGTTTAGTTCAAGCAGCATGGATCATAGGCCTTCGCCTACCACAGTGCTTGTTGATCAGATCATTGTAGTCTCTTTGCATTTTCTGGTATTGAAGAAGGGTGGCTTGTGACCAGTCATGTTTCCATTTATGCTCTAACTGGCAAAGTTTTTGTTTCTTTTCTGATATTGCGTCAGAATACCACAGGGCAGATTTGGATCTTTCTTCTCTATTTCCAAGATTTGGGTGCTAAGGAGACTTCACTGATGCATTGATGGTGCAGTTTCAAGTTTTAATTGCCTTTTCTGGATCTGCAATGTACTGGCGGAGGCTGGTCTTGGTTATATCCTTTAAATCTTCTTTCAGAGTGGGGTATTCTCTGTGATTTTCCTTGTTGAGGGTGGTGAACTTTGAAATGTATAGCATGGTAATCTGACCAGAATATTGGTAGGGCAAGAGGGGTCGTTATGCTGTCCTGTGAGTGAGGTTTCTTTGGGACAAAGATGAGGTCCAGAGTAGAGCCTGAGCGGTGACAGGGACCCTTGAGGATTTGGCAGAAGTTAAGTGATTCCATTGCCTTGTGAAAGTAGCTTCTTCTCTGCTAGGTGCGTAGCTCAGATTTAGGCTGCCTAGTAGTATAAGCAGCTTATGAGGAGAGCTGGCCAAACATATGGCTTTGAGGATGTCAGATGTCTCATCAGCGGGAGCGTTTGGGGCTTTGTAAGTAAGACAAATGGCTAGGTGTCTGTTTTCTATCGTGATTAAGCCACAGTATTTGTGGCTTAGAGATTGGGATATTTTAAATTTAAATTTAAGGTCCATTCGCACCTCCCTTGTGGATGCGTGGATGTTTGAAGGCAGTAAGGGATCGAAGAGTGATCTCAGATAGAATGACCTGGTCAGGGCTTTATAGCCAGGATTCCGTGATTCAGAGGATGTCAGTCTGGGTGATATTGAATATAGTCTATGATGGTGTTTGTCTTGTATCTGATGGACCTAGCATTGATTAGCCCAATGTTAATTGGAGTGATTAGTGTGTGTAGGGTTTGGTAGCCAGTTGTGTGAGTGTTGGTTTGAATTCTTATTAATCTGTGGGTTTGTCTGTAGGCATGCTTATGGGGATTCATCCATATGTGTGGGTGGCAAGGTATGTGTAGTAGGGGAGGTTGTAGGGCTGTTGTGGGTATGTTTATGGTATAGGTAGCTGTTGATGAGTGGCAGAGTAGGATCCAGATGAGAAGAAGGGCATACAATACTTGATTGACTGGCAACATTAGATTCCGTGGCATTATAGCAGTTTTATGTTTTTGGTAGAATCATAGGAGGGTAGGGGTGGGGCTCTTTCAGCAGTGAGTTCCATTTCTGATGAGTGGTACTTACAGTTTGTTGTTTTCTTGCTGAAAGTGTGTCCTGATACAATCCGAATTGTCTAGGAGATGTGTGGGGTGAGAGTTTTCTGCTTGTGATAGGGGTGAGGTCAGCAGTGAGGTCTTCGAGGTTGTTGAGGTTTTTTGAGGTTGTTGGGCTTAGTGTTGGCAGTTTTTTGTTTGGGTTGAGCTGCTTTTTGCGTATCTGCTTGTGTTCCCCACCTAAGGGCCGAAGGTGCAGCTGCAGCTGAAGGCATTTCTTTTCTAAGTTGCTGTGGTGGGCCCTGATTGGCCTTTAGATGGAGAGTGGAGGGGTTTTAGCCTCCCACTCTCTTTTCTGATACCGATTTGGACTCTGTGTCTGAGGGTGCAGTCTTGCAGAGCCTGATGGATGAGGGTGAAAGGGGATAGATTCAGGAGTAATATGCGGAAATATTTATTTATGGAAAGAGTGGTAGATGCGTGGAATAGTCTCCCAGTGGAAGTAGTAGACATGAGGACAGTATCTGAATTCAAGAAAGCAGTTTTTTGTTTGGGTTGAGCTGCTTTTTGCGTATCTGCCTGCATTCCCCGCCTAAGGGCCGAAGGTGCAGCTGCAGCTGAAGGCATTTCTTTTCTAAGTTGCTGTGGTGGGCCCTGATTGGCCTTTAGATGGAGAGTGGAGGGGTTTTAGCCTCCCACTCTCTTTTCTGATACCGATTTGGACTCTGTGTCTGAGGGTGCAGTCTTGCAGCGCCTGATGGATGAGGGTGAAAGGGGATAGATTCAGGAGTAATATGCGGAAATATTTATTTATGGAAAGAGTGGTAGATGCGTGGAATAGTCTCCCAGTGGAAGTAGTAGACATGAGGACAGTATCTGAATTCAGAAATGTGCTGCTGAGAAATATACATGAAGACAACAGGAAGCAATGTAGAAGAGAGACTGATTGAAGATATGATGGACTATATTATTTTTTAAGTACTGTACAAGGATATTCCTGAAGGGATGAAGTTAGAAGAACCATCTATATATCTATAGGGGAAGGTAGGCCAATCCTTGTTGGGAACCTTGAACCCGGTACCTCAGGTTTCACCAGACTCATCTCCCACTCCGCTCTACAGGTTCTGTATCTAGAGTTGAATATATATTGATATTTATAAAATACTGCTTATTGTACCTGGTGGGTGTTGGGAGTTAATATGGCTGGAAATTGCTATGTGAGCACATTTTCTGAACATGTCCTATCTCTGGAACCTGAAGACCCACCTTTTCTGTACTGCCTACGAACTTCCCTTTCCCTCCTCCATCCCTACAGATCCCTCATAGGTTGTATCATTTTCCTCTGTTTGTTGGTATGTTTATCTCTGACCCACTCTTCTGTTCACTTTCCTGTTTCTACCTCTGTCCCTTTCCTATTGCACTAATGGAGTTCTGTTTCTTCTTTCCTCTCTTTCTAGCAGCAATGTTATACCTCTTATTTTAAGCATGTTGTAAACCGCGCTGGTGTCTTTGGCGTGCGCGGTATATCAAGAAACAAATAAAGATAAAGATATAGTATAATAGATCAGCCCCACTGTCTGCTAGAAATGCAGATACAGTCGTACAGTCCTTACCCAGGGAGATCAGAGTCTCATAATTCTCCTTCATCACCTCCCTGTAAAGCTCCTTCTGACCTTCATCTAAATACTCCCACTCCTCCTGGGAGAAAGAGACAGCAATGTCTTCAAACGTCACCCGTATCTGAAACACAAACCAGAAACACACTCAGGGACACGTGGAGGTGCTCAGAGTATATTATATGTTGGCTGGCTTTATTCTCCTGCCCTAGAAATCCAAGGCAGCTCTGCATTTAAAACTTGTAGGAACAGACCCAGAAGCTATTACTGGTCTCCAGAGCACCGGGGGTGGAAACACATTGAGTGGATCTCTCTGGCTAAGTTTTTAGTCTTTTTCTCTTGCATGTTTTGAATAGTTTTTAGCTGCCTGTACCTCGTCTGTCTTTTTGGAGTTACTGTAATTGCACTGCTTTACTTATTGCCTGTGTTTAACATGGTTACATACTGTAGTATATGACGGCAGATAAAGATCAGTATGATTCATCTAATCTGCCCAGCAAGGCGGCAAGAGTCGGTGCACATACTGCTCCGTGCAGGTCACACCTCCGCATGCCTTGGGTTTAGAGGTGTACTAACTGCTCTGTGTAAGTCACCCCTGTTTTTTGAGATATAAGAGATAGTTATGTTTATTTTTATTTTATCCTGTTGCTTTACAGGGATCCACTGTGTCTGTCCCATGCCATTTGGATTCTGTCACTGTATTTGCCCCCATCACTTCCATCGGGAGGGCATTTCAAGCATCCACTATGTCGATTTCTTTAGCCTTTAGAAAATAGTGGATGCAATATAGGAATTACCTTGCTTTAATTTAAAAAAAAAAAAAAAAGAGTTAAAATTTTCAGCCTGTTCTTTAAAACAATATGTTTGGCCTGTATTGCAGAAACAAGTCCATGCTCTGGTAGTTGCCCTGCAAGGTCTCTGGCTTAGAAAGTCAAACTCGTAGCTTACTGCCATTTATTTCTCACCATCCCTCCCCTCCCCAGGGCTGGATGTTCTTAGCCCAAGACACACATTCACTTTCATAACTTTATGTTTATGTTTTTTTATGTTTATGTTTATTTATTTGCTGGACTGCCCTTCAGTGATAAACAGAGCGGTTTACAATAAAATCTTCAGTACAGTAGGGCACAAGGCCAGAAGATGAAAAAGAAATTACAATTCAATATAGGACAGAGAGGAGAGAGCAGGTAGAAAACAGCAAACACAAGGGAAGAGGTTAAGGCTGGGAGGAGGGAAGGTCGAAAGCAAGGGAAAAGAGGTGGGTCTTCAAGGCATGTTTGAAAGTGGGATGATGTTTTTCAAGACGGAGGGCGGTGGGAAGGGAATTCCAGAGAGCAGGACCTACGAAAAAAAAGGCTGAGGAGCGGGTGGATTGAAGGTGAGCTTGTGAAGGGGGGGGGGTAGTGCAAGGCGGTTGAGATGGAAGGATCGAAGAGTGTGCCTGGGGGTATGAAAGTGGATTAGGTCAGCCAGATATTGCGGGGTAGTGGTATGAAGCGCCTTATGAACAAGTGTGAGAAGTTTAAATTGAATACGAAAGGATATGGGAAGCCAGTGAAGACGGAAAAGGAGGGGAGTGACATGATCTCTAGGGGAAGAGTAGGACACAAGTCGGGCGGCGGTGTTCTGGATTCTTTGTAGTCGTGTCAGCTGTAGTTTGGAAATGCCGGAGAGAATGGAGTTGGAAAAGTCGACACGGGAGATGACTAAAGATAGCAGTAGGGTGGCAAGAGCGGAGGGAGAGAGGAAGGGGCGAATTGCATGTATTTGACGGAGGTAAAAAAAGGAGGTCTTGGAGATATGGGAGACATGGGCAGAAAAGGAAAGATCAGAGTCAAAGAGCACCCCGAGATAACGAAAGGAAAGCACTTCTATGTTGCTTTTTCATCTACCAACTGCCCCACACACATTACATAAGAACATAAGATATGCCATACTGGGTCAGACCAAGGTCCATCAAGCCCAGTATCCTGTTTCCAACAGTGGCCAATCTAGATCATATGTACCCAGCAATTTCCCCAAAAGACACAGTGCAATAACTGTGGTGCTTCAATCCTCAGGAAAACAATTTGGAGCCTTTTGAGCTTGTCCTACCCATCTTAAGCTATCTACTATGGAAAAATAATTGATTTCAATTGAGGGAAGACTTAGCTGCAATAAAACAAACCTCCCCCGTGATACAGCTTGCAAACAATCCATGCAACTCCCTCAAAAAATCCAGCAATGCAAGAATAAATGGATCACAGTGGTTCTGGCCGGTTATGACGCATTACATGGAAACACCAACTCCACCTCGAGATACCCTTGCAGAATACCTTCTCTGCCTTGGTAAAAATAAGGATTCTCCATTAATGTAAACTGAGGTGGCCTTAAACAAGAAAGTAAGCATTGATTTACAGATAT
Organism: Ichthyophis bannanicus; assembly: GCA_033557465.1. Lineage (NCBI taxonomy): Eukaryota > Metazoa > Chordata > Amphibia > Gymnophiona > Ichthyophiidae > Ichthyophis > Ichthyophis bannanicus. The sequence goes on from CM066031.1 coordinate 19,131,528, forward strand.
CTAAACCATATAGACAAAAAGAAGGGCTTACTTCAATGATCATCTCTAGCAGCCCTTTTATTTAACATTTATCTCCAGCCAATCTGTAGTAACTTCCATAAGTTTAGAGTATCACATCTGTGCAGACAATATATCATTATATCTCCCATTTCTAATCATCTCTCCAGTCCAGTCCCTTCTTCTGGGTTGTGCTCCTCTTCCAGCAGCTTGGAGACTGAGTATGTCATACATTTGATGACCTCAGGATATATACCACTGGCACCACCCACCAGCCTCAGTACACTCAGTCTTCAAGCAGCTGAAAGGAGCAGTAAGCCAGGGAGAAAGGCTTTCTGGAGAGACTTAGTTTAGAAGGGGTTTATTTTTTCTTTCTTTGTTTTTCCTTAATCCCATTTACTTTTATTTTGTAAATGCCAGCTTTAGAGGTGTTTTTCCTGCCCTGCACCACACCCCCTCATCCTCATTAGCTGAAGACTGGGGTTGGAGGAGGCTTATCGCAGCTTGGATCAATGAGGTCTAAAATAAATAAATAAATAATATATATTGTTTATTCTTTATTGCACACTTGATATACCGCCCCCCCCCCCATTACATCAGGGTGGTTCACAATACAAATAAAAGTTCTGAATCAAAAAGGGAAAAGAAATTACAATAACTTAAGGGAGAGAAAAGAGGGGGATTAAGAGCAGATTTGAGTAAGAGAGGGGAATGAGGGTATGAGGATTCACAGGGAAACATTAAAAGCAGAGGAGAAGAGATGAGTTTTGAGAAGAGAGCGAAATTTGGGGTAAGATTCTTCCAGTCGGAGGGCAGTAGGTAGGGAATTCCAGAGGGAGGGGCCAAGGTAAAAAAATGCTGATTTTCGGGTGGATTGTAGGTGAGCTTGAGAGGGAGCTGGGAGGTGCAGGCGATTAATATGAACGGATCGGAGGCTACGAGTGGGAGTATAAAAAAATAGCAAATCAGATAAATATTGCAATCTGTGGAAATAAATAGCTCGATGTACTAAGGTGAGAATCTTGAAGGGGATCCGAAATTTCAATGGCAGCCAATGAAGATGTTGCAAAATTGGGGTAATATGATCACGTATACAATATTGGAAGTGAGGCTGCTGGACCCTCCGTTTGAAGTAACGGGCCTTTGCGCTGCCTCCTGCCTCGTTGCCAAAGCCCTAGAGAGGCGGCTGAGCATGAGGGCGGGAGGACAGACTCACGCGATTCCTGGCAGGAAGGAGCATCGGCGGTGAATCCACACGCTGCAAGGTAAGAGGCAGCAAACAGGATGAGCCACGAGGCCCCCAAGTGAGTCTTGCGGTCATCGTGAAGGCGCGCAGCTGAGCCGAAGCGGCTGTGGGAGGTGAAGATCTCTGTCCTCCGGTTAGTTTCGTGTGCCAGAGAGTAGACTGGGGAGAATGGCATGGTGAGGAAGCAGACAGCCCTGCATGGAAAGGGAAATAGTATTAGGCTTGGCAGCACAAGGTTTAACCTTTTGTTCTGTAGTGAGACATTTTTAGTTTTTTTTCTGTGTATAGATTCATGTAGGAGAGTTTAGTTTATATATATATATATATATTTGTGTGTGTATATATATATGTGTGTATATATATATATATATATATGGAGAGAGAGAGCTTTAGATCTTTATCTATATATACCCTTTAAAAAAAGAAGGAAGTTTTGATTTTTAAAATTGATGGTCAAGATGCCTGCAAGACAGTGATGACTGGCCTGTGGGGCTCGCTGGGGTGTAGTGTCAGACACCGGTGTGTGTAGGGGCTGTCTCAGTTGAGCAGGATCTGCAGGACAGTGAGTCCCAGAATCCTCCAGCTTCTGAGTCTCAGGAGTCGGGAGAAGATTTAGAGGGGATTCTTGGGGAGGGCTCACTCCAGTCCATAGCTTCGGAACAGCAAGTCTCCTCACAACCCCAACCCGGGACCTCAGCGGGAGAGGGAAACCTCAGTGAAGGGTTCTCCCTGGAGTTTGTGTTAGTACTACCCAAGGCCTTCTGTCTGCGTCAAAAGGGACGTCAGGGACGTGCACGAAAGCATGAGGCGGAGACCAAGTCCCTGGGGGAAATGGACACCCCTCCCAAGAGGACCAGAACGGAGTTGGAAGAAGATCCTCTTTCTCCTATGCTGGAGGTGCTAGAAAAAGAGACCACAGATCAAGAACTGGGGGAAGAGGAAGAGGAGCTCGAGGAGGGGGAGATCCCCGAGGAGCAAACAAGAATTATGAGGGTTTTCCAGCGAGAAGTGTTGCCGGCTTTGATTGGTGAATCCTTGAAAGTTCTCAACATTACCACAGGGGTGCCTGCGGAGGAGGATGCCCTGTAAGATCCTTTGATTCAGGAAGTTAGGAAGTCTCAGAGGGTTTTTCCAGTCCACAGAGTCGTCTGGCAAAATGATCCAAGAGGAGTGGGATCAGCCGGTGTCCGGATTAAGGGGAGTGCGCTCAATGTCGCGTTTGTACCCATTGCCAGAAGCAGAAAAAGAGTTGCTAAAGTCGCCCAGAGTGGACACGGTGGTTTTGGCGGTGACCAAGAAGACTACCATCCCGGTGGAGCAAAGTGCAGCACTTAAGGATGTCCAGGACAGGAAATTAGACCTCTTGCTGAAACAAGCCTTTGACATTAATGCCCTGGCCCTGCAGGTGTTGGTATAAGGGGCTTGGGTAGCCCGGGTTGAATGAGGTGGCCTCAACAGCTACAGATGGTGGAGGAGTCTCCGGCAGGACCACAGAGCAAAGCGGCAAGAATTGAGTTGGGAGCGGCCTACCTGGCGGATAGTCAATATGATCTTATTTGGATTTTGTCAAGGAACATGGCATCGGTGGTGGCTGCTCGGCGGTACCTTTGTCTCCTCAATTGGGCGACAGATGGCTCTTCCAAGTCCCATCTTAGCAGATTCCCCTTTAAGGGTAAGCTGCTTTTTGGAGAAGATTTGGACAAGTTGGTGAAGGACCTAAAGTGAGTCTAAGGGCGGCAGGCTTCCGGAGGATAGATCCAAGCAGAGTCGCTTTCCTGCCCAGGGACGGGCTCAGCAGAGGGAGGCCCGGAGCTTGTGTACAGCTCGTCAGAGCCCCTTTCAGAGGGGTCAGTTTCCCTCAAGGGGTCAGGGATTCTGGGGGTTTCGAGGAGCGGGAGAGGCTTTGGGGCCTCTTCGACCACCTCTGCCCTGAGAAAGTCACAATGAGACAGCGGGGGCTCGGGTGGGTATTCTGCCAGTAGGGGGACGTCTACGGCAGTTCTTTCCCACCAGAGCCTGGGTCACGTCCGACCAATGGGTTTTGGAGGTAGTGCGAGATGGTTATGCCCTAGAGTTTGCAAGGCCGGTCCTTCCCTCCTTCGTCCACTCACCTTGCAAATCGCTGGCCAAGCAGGCAGCGGTGGAGGAAACATTGGCAAGACTTTTGCCCTTGGGGGGCGGTCGTCCCAGTGCCAAAAGACCAGTGCAGCTGTGGTCAATACTCCATTTATTTTGTGGTACCAAAGAAGGATGGTTTCTTCCGACCAATACTGGACTTCAAGTGTGTCAATCAGGTCCCTCACTTTCGTATGGAAACGCTGAAGTCAGTGATTGTGGCGGTAAGGCAGGGAGAATTTCTAACCTCTCTTAACCTCATGGAGGCATATTTACATATTCCCATCAGAGAGTCACATCAGCATTTCCTGCGCTTCATGGTCCCAGTGGGTCACTTTCAGTTTCAAGCTTTGCCGTTCGGTTTAGCAACAGCACCACGTACTTTCACCAAAGAAATGGTGGTAGTGGCGACGGCTTTACGCAAAGAAGGGATTCTAATCCATCCCTACCTGGACGATTGGTTGATCAGGGCCAAGTCCAAAGAGGAGTGTCTGAAAGCAACTGACAGAGTAGTCAGTTTCTTCTGAAGTTTAGGGTGGGTGATCAATCTGGCAAAGAGCAGATTGGTGCCCGCTCAGGAAATCAAATACTTGGGGGCTCCTTTCGACATGCTCTTGGGCAGAGTGTTCTTGCCGGTTCAGAGGGCAAGAGACCTCCGTTGCTTGGAGCGTGAGTCTATGGCTCGGAGGCGCCCTCGGCTTGGCACTATCTGCAGGTGTTGGGGATCATGGCGGCTACCCTAGACTTGGTTCCCTGAGCCAGGGTGCATATGCGTCCGCTCCAGCGGTCTCTTCTACGGTGCTGGTCCCATCAAAGACAGCCCTTGTCGATGTCGCTCCCCTGTGCCCTGGCGACCAAGGAGACCCTTCAGTGGTGGCTTGCTCCAGGAAATCTGGAGAGGGGAATGTCCCTCGAAGCTCCTCAGTGGATACAGGTAATGACAGACGCGAGTCTGTTGGGCTGGGGAGCCCACTGCGAGGGTCACTTTGCCCAGGGACTCTGGAGTGTTCAGGAGTCCCAATGACCCATAAACAGATTGGAGTTGCGAGCAGTGATCCTGGCTCTCAGAGCATTCCTATGTTGGGTTCGCAGGAGGGTGGTCATAGTTCTGTCAACATCATGACAGCTGTGGCGTATATCAACCAGCAAGGAGGCACGAGCAGCCCTCTATTGGAAGAGGAAGCAGGAAACTTATTTCTATGGGCCGAGGTTCATCTATTAGCCCTGTCGGCACAACCCGTGGCAGGGGGGGAGAACGTGATGGCGGATTACCTCAGCAGGTACAAGGTTGATCAGGGTGAGTGGGAGCTCAGCCAGGAAGGCTTCAAGCAGGAGAAGCGCTATTGGGGTATGCCTATCATGGATCTGATGGCACGCTGGGAGTCGGGCAAAGCAAATAGATTCTTCAGCAAAAGAAAGGAAAGGATGTCAGAGGGTTTAGATGCCCTAATTCAAAGGTGGCCCATGGAGGGCTTACTGTATGTGTTCCCTCTGTGGGTGCTCATAGGCAGGGGTTGGTGCTCCTGATAGCTCCGGACTGGCCGTGCATCCATGGTATGCCGATCTATTGGCGGACCGACCCTGGCAACTCCTGGTAAGAGAGGACCTGCTCAGGCAGGGGCCCATAATGATGCTGCAGGTGGGCTGGTTCTCGCTTACGGCCTGGCTATTGAAAGGGCAAGGCTGCGTAAGAGAGGATATTCCAGGGCTGTGATTTTGACATTGTTGAAGGTGCGTAAGCGTTCGACCTGTTTAGCATATATTAGAGTACGGCGCATTTTCGAGAACTGGTGTGAGGTCAGACAGAAGAGGCCCTTGAAAGTTTAAGTGCCTGAGGTGTTGGACTTTTTTCAGGCAGGCTTTGAGAAGGGGCTGGCAGCCAGCTCCTTGCGGGTGCAGGTATCTGCCATCTCTTGTTACAGAGGCAAGGTATGGGTAGAACATTAGGGGAGCACCCCGATGTGGTTCATTTCCTTAAAGCAGTGAGGCGTCTGCGGCTACAGCTAAGGTTGGCAGTTCCTCCATGGGATCTCATTCTGGTGTTGGACACCTTAGCAGGTGTGCCTTTTGAGCAGGTGGAATGTGCTTCTTTAAAGGATTTGATGCTTAAGACGATTTTTCTGGTGGCCATTTGCTCAGCCAGGCATGTGTCGGAGTTGCAAGCCCTGTCATGTCATCCACTGTTCCTGGTTTTCTTCAAAGAGAAGGTGGTGCTGTGGATGGTTCCATCATTTTTGCCCAAGGTGGTTTCTCCCTTTCATATGAATCAGTCAGTGTCTCTCCTTTTCTTTGTCAATTTGGGGGAGGGGGAGGCATGGTTCTGTCTTCTGGACATGTGCAGGATTCTAAAGCATTATCTCAAGTGTACTAAGGCATTTCGCAAGTTGGATCATTTGTTTGTGTTGTTCGGAAGGCAGCGCGGCAGGGGAGAAGCGGAGGCCAAGGCTTCTATTTCTAGGTGGATTAGGGAGGCCATTGCTTCTGCTTATATTCTAAGGGGAAGGCAAGTCCCGTTAGCTTACCGGGTTCATTCCACGCGGACTCAAGCCATTTCATGGGCAGAGTTTAGTTTGGTTCCTCCGCTAGAGATTTGTAGCGCAGCTATGTGGTCTTCCTTACATACCTTCGCCAAGCACTATAGGTTGGATGTTCAGGCAGAAGCAGATGCAGGTTTTTAGGGAGCAGTGCTTCAGTCCAGTTTGGCAGGCACCTCCCATGCTTGAACTTCTCTGTTACATCCCAGAAGAAGGGACTGGACTGGGTCCAGTCCCTGGTCCCGCCTGGGGTGCTGATGTAGGCAATAGTTACCGGCCCAAAGCGATTCAGGAATAACAATAAACCTGAGAAGGATTTGTCTTTGGCAGGTTTTTCTCTCGGGTTCCAGTAGCGAAGCGGACGAGGCAGTCACATGGCCCTGCTTTCAAGATTGCTAGTATGTTAGGCAAGGGCCTTATCAGGTAAGCCTCCTCCTCTGGAGGGAGGGGGGCTGGGTCTTCCCTTTCCTGTGAGGGGGGGAAGTGTTTTCTGTTTATTGTTTTTCATTTGTTAGTTTATTACAGAGGTACTCAAATCCAGTCCTGGAGGACCGCAAACCAATCAGGTTTTCGGGATATCCCTAATGAATATGCATGCAATATATTTGCATGCACTGCCTCCATTGTATTTGAATCTATCTCATGCATATTCATTAGGGATATCCCGAAAACCTGACTGGTTTGTGGCCTTCCAGGACTGGATTTGAGTACCTCTGGTTTATTGGTTTAGTTGTTTTTCCGTTAAGTTTGCTTTGTCAACAGGATACTGAGGCTGGTGGGTGGTGCCAGTGGTATATATCCTGAGGTCATCAAAAGGATGACGTACTCAGTCTCCAAGCTGCTGGAAGAGGAGCACAACCCTGAAGAAGGGACTGGACTGGAGATCCTTCAGGAACATTAATTAGCAGGTAAGATATTTTATATTGCAAGCCCTAACCTCCATCTGATAATGTCCCGCTTCAGTGAATTCTCAAAGTGGCTTAACTCCCATAATCTGCAGATTAATTTAAAGAAAACTGATATATTACAGGTAACCAGGAAACAAGACTTTAAACCTCCCTCAACTATACACTTAAAAAAAGCTCTTTACAGGTAAAGTTCTTTACAGGTAAAGAACAAGGTGAAATACATTGAGATTACTCTAGATCAATCTCTTAGCATGGCCACCCTTATAAAATTAACCACTGATAAGAGCTATTACAAACTAAAGATGATTCAGAGGTTGAGACCACTGCTATCAAGCTATGACTTCCGGTCTGTCATTCAAGCATTGATCACCCCACACTTTGATTATTGCAACAGCATTTTCCAGGGCCTCTCCAAACAGGCAATAAGCCAGTTACAGATGGCCCAACATGTGGCCGGCCAAATTATTTGGAAAGTTAATAGAACTGAATATATCACACTTATATTATATGAATTTCACTGGCTGCCAATTTATAGCTGTATAAAATACAAATTACCATGATCACATCCAAACTTCTAAAGAATATAGCTCCATCATACCTCAACTCTCAACACCCTCATAGTGCCCACAGACCTCTGCAAGGCTAACCACTTGATGAGCAACACAGTCTTTACATACACTGCACCCATGAACTGGAACTCCCTCTCTGATAAGCTCAGATCCATTAATGATCTCTCCGCATTTCATGAGGCCATTAAAACCCATCTCTTCGCTGAGCACTTTGCAACCCACAGGACCAAGTCTAGGTTTACCCAACCTAGCTTTCCTGTCCATGCATTCTAATACAGTTGACAACCCTTCAGCTTAGCAAATATGTTGGGAATGGAATTATCTTTGTAAATATGTTATTTAAATATGCCACTGTATAAAGTTGATATTGAATTAGACAAAATATCTGTATATAATTCTACCACCTCACTCTGTTATAATTATGTTCAATGGAAGAAGCTTTGTTGTCTGAATTCTCTTTGATTACTGGATTGGGAAAGTGAGGATGGTAAAGAGGAGATGAGGGGGAGGGGCTTGAAGGTGTTGGTAGGAGGGGAGACAATTAGTGAGTATGAGGAGTAGGACGAGAAAGTGATGAGGAGCCATAAAAGAGAGAGATGGAGAGGAGAACAGAAGAAATAAAACGATAGGTGGCAGAAATTGCAGGTGATGAGATGTACTTTTGAGTGATCGTGGTAAGGAGCACAGGATAGCTTTAAGAAATTTTCAGCCATGGATTGGGATAATAAGGAAGAGGAGAGAGACAGCTGAACAAGATCACAAACAAAAATACTGAAAAGTAAGGCACTCTAGCAATGCTAAGATAAATAAATAACATACAGGCAGACCTTCCAAGCAAGTGTTTAGAAAAAGCCAGACCCCAGCCAGAAACCCTGCAGCCATTCTCCTGCCCCTCTCCACAGCACCAGCTCTAGCCCTGGCTCCCTCCCACCCTGTCCAGCCCATGGGGGTAGCTTTGACTTTTGCCTGGTAAGTGCTGGAGCTCGGCTTCTCTTCTAATGGTGGAAGAAGGAGGACGTTCTATCACCGAAGCCCATGAAGATTGTTTGAGTAAAAATGGTTGCTCATCCCAGCAAAGAGAGAGGAAATATTAACCACATTCAGAGCCTGGAACAAGAACCAGATATTTCCAGGGCCTTGCACATAATCCCCAAGTTTGTTGTTCTTAAGTAATTTGGAGTCAGTGTCCATTCACGGCAACCCTCCGGGTAGTTTTCATAACCATGTTCGGTGGCTCATAGTTGATAGAGTGGCATCCATATCTGCTCATATTCTGTTGATCCATCTCATTGCTGCCTTCCTCTTCTGCGTTGACTTTCTACAGACTCATAGTTCATGAAGAAAACTGTTGCAGAATGCACCAACAGGCAATTTTGCTACTACTCGATCTATCAAGGGCACCGACAAACCCAAATCTGGCTTCATACTCATCTTTCTAGACATAAAAGGAACATTCAACTCCATTCCACATGACAACATAATTCAGCACCTAAAAAAACTCTTGGATTAGCAGACACACTCCTCAGATGGTTCAAGTCCTACTTGACAGACCACAAACTGCAAGTAAGAATAGACCTGAGAAGATGAGAGTGCTGAATAAATCTCTGTCTGCTTTCCCAGACTCCTCTCTGAAAACTTCATCTTGAAATGACGTGAATGAAAACAGTGTCTCTGTATCTCTGTGTGTGTATGATTACCTTTGAAACTGCTAACAAGACGAATTGCAGACAGATTGCTTTAGCCATGACTACATATAAACCAGAAAAAGACAGGAATTGGGGGGGTGTGGTTTAAAGGACATGAGACATAGAAATAAGACCGCGCAAAGAACCATACAACAAGAGAAAAAGAAATAAATTTATTTCCAAGGCTGTTGTAAGGAATAACCGTATAAAGGAAAAGGGACAAATGGGTTAAAAAGAAAAGAATGGGTCGTAAATGTATAAAATAGTGCTTTGTAGAATGTAAAGTGGGCAGACAGTAACTGAAGTTCTGTATCAAGTGATGTCATTTTCTGCCTGACAGAATAACAATATGGTGTTAGATTTATATTTGCTGCAGACCTGTGTATTCTAGTTCAATAAATAAGATTGATTTTTACTTATACATTGTTCTGTCTTACAAATTTATACACAAATTATAAGGATAGCATATTGAGGTGCCACGTAGCACTAAGGCACAAAAGAAAAATGTCCCAATAGACCATACAAATTCCACCCTATATCATGCAAAGCCCCAATAGACCAAACAAATACCACTCCAATCTCAAGGAGTTCCACTAGGCTTGACCCTCTCATCATTACTATTTAACCTCTTTGTACAACCAGTATGCTCTGTAATAAAGACTTGCAATATCCTATATCATATCTATGCTGATGATGTAATGATAAACACATCTATTAACACATCAAATCCAGACATCATACCCAGGAACAATCTGCTTCTCCAGTCTGAAACTGGCTGAAAATACACAATTTGAACACAGACTTCAAGGCCATGTTCATCACAAGAGACATTAGCTTCAAACCACCATCTTTCATAACCATTGATGGCACTCAAATCCAACTGAAATAAGATATAAGATCCCTTGGTGTAACACTTGACCAATGCCTCACTTTCTCAACACACATACAAAATCTTACTCATAAGAACATTGGAACATAATATGCCATACTGGGGTCTGACCAAGGTCCATCAAGCCCAGTATCCTGTTTCCAATAGGTCATACGTACCTAGTCCTAGCAGTTTCCCCAAAAGACACATGTTCCAAAATGGTTTGTACTGGGTCAAGCACTGATATCCTGGGTCCCTTTTTAATAATGGTTTATGGACCTTTCCTCCAGGAACTTGTCCAAACCTTTTTTAAACCCAGCTACACTAACAACCTTTACTACATCCTCTGGTAACAAATTCCAGAGTTTGATTACATGCTGAGTGAAAAAATATTTTCTCTTATTTGTCTTAAATAGTTTACCATGTAGCTTCATCGCATATCCCCTAGTCTTTCTAAATTCTTATAACCTTTAATCACACCTACATTAAAGGACTTACACTGGCTCCCAATCAGTGCTCGCATCAGATACAAGACGATCATAAACCTATTTAAGATAAAACAGCACACATCAGCCAACAGCCTCCACACGCTCATACAACCAGAAACCAGCGCACGTCCTAGAAGAAGTCAAACACGCAACCGAGTCAGTACCCCAAATGAATACAAGCACACACGCAAGGACACAACAGACAGAGCTCTCTCCATGGCTGCTCCAACAATATGGAACAATCTACCGGATGATCTAAGGGCAACTCCAGACCTCAAAGACTTCAGAAAACAGCTGAAAACCATGCTGTTCATAGAGCACTATGGTCACATCACATAACCTAAGAGAATGTATAACAGCACTCCAAACCTCCTAACACTGTATGTATATAAAATGTGTTTTTAGCACCACTGTAAATAGCCCACCTTGTACATAGCTCAAGCAAATCAAGCACCCAACACAGCCCTCACACAACTAAGTTTCACCCTCACTGCATGTATAACACACCCACTTTACCTCATTGCTTGCTGTGATACCACCTTGATTATTAAGATAAGGCGGTTTAGAAATACTGTTAAATAAAATAAATAAATAAAATAACCTAAATAATCAATCTATGTTTACCCGTTTCACTCTGTTCATTAATTTATAGACTTCTATCATATCTCTCCTCAGCTGTCTTTTTTTCCAGATTAAATAGCCCTAAACTTTTTATCCAATCTTCATAGGGTTATCATTCCATCCCCTTTACTTACCATTTTGGTGGCTCTTCTCTGAACCTTTTCTAATAATGCTATATCCTTTTTAAGATACGGAGACCATAATTGCACACAATATTCAAGGTGCGGTCACACCATGGAATGATACAGAGGTATTATAATATCCTTTGTTTTATTTTCCATTCCTTTCCTTATGATACCTAGCATTCTATTTGCTCTCTTGGCTGCCACTGCACACTGGACAGAGGGTTTTTAGCATGTTATTCACAATGACGCCTAAATCTTATTCCTGGATGGTGGTTCCTAATGTGGAACCCTGCATCGTGTAACCATAGTTTGGGTTGTTCTTCCCTAGGTGCATAACTTTGCACATGCCCACATTAAAATTCATCTGCCATTTTGATGCCCAGTCTTCCAATTTATCAAGATCCTCTTGCAATTTTCCACAATTCTGATGGGTTTTAACAACTTTAAATAGTTTTGTGTCATCTGCAAATTTGATAACCTCACTCCTTATTCCCTTTTCCAGGTCATTTATGAATATGTCAAAAAGCAGCGGACTCAGCACAGATCCCTGGGGTACACCACTATTCACCTTTCTCCATTGGGAAAATTGGCCATTTAGCCCTACCCTCTGCTTTCTATCTTTTAACCAGTTCTTGATCCACAATAGTACACTGCCTCCTATCCCATGACTCTTTAGTTTTGCCAAAAGTCTCTGATGAGGGACTTTGTCAAAGGCTTTCTGAAAGTCTAAATACAATGTATCAAACCGACTCACCTTTGTCTACCTGTTTATTCACACCTTCAAAAAAACATAACAGATTAATAAGACAAGATCTTCCTTGTCTGAAGCCATGTTGGCTGTCTCCCATTAAGCCATGACTATCTACATGTTCAGCAATTTTGTTCTTTATGATGGATTCTATCATTTTTCCTGGTACTGACATCAGGCTCACCAATCTGTAGCTTCACAGATAACCCCTGCATATTTCCGTATATGCAGGAATATGACCTGGAAAGTGGAATAACGAGTGAGGTTATCAAATTTGCAGATGACACAAAACTATTTAAAGTCGTTAAAACCCAAGAGGGTTGTGGAAAATTGCAAGAGGATCTTGATAAATTGGAAGACTGGGCATCAAAATGGCAGATGAAATTTAATGTGGGCAAGTACAAGGTTATGCACCTAGGGAAGAACAACCCAAACTATGGTTACACGAGGAAAGGTTCCACATTAGGACCCACCACCCAGGAAAAAGATTTAGGCGTCATTGTGGATACCATGTTAAAACCCTCGGCCCAGTGTGCAGCGGCGGCCAAGAGAGCAAATAGAATGCAAGGTATGATAAGGAAAGGAAAGGAATGGAAAATAAAACAAAAGATATTATAATGCCTCTATATCGTTCCAAGGAGAGACCGCACCTTGAATATTGTGTGCAATTATCGACGCCGTATCTTAAAAAGAATATAGCGATTGTAGAAAAGGTACAGAGAAGAGCCACAAAATGGTAAAGGGGATGGAAGGATACTCCTTATGCAGAAAGGCTGAAAAGGTTAGGGCTGTCTTTAACCCTGGAAAAAGAGACGGCTGAGGGGAGATATATGATAGAAGTCTATAAATTAATGAATGGAGTGGAACGGGTAAACGTAGATCGATTGTTTACCTTATCAGAATATAGAAAGACTAGGGGACATGCAATGAAGGCTACAGGGTAAACTATTTAAGACTAATAAAAGAAAATATTTTTTCACTCAATGTGTAATCAAACTCTGGAATTTGTTAGTTTACCCGGAGGATGTAGGTAAAGGCTGTTAGTGTAGCTGGGTTTAAAAAAGGTTTTGGACAAGTTTTTGGAGGAAAGGTCCATAAACCATTATTAAGAAGGACCCAGGATATCAATGCTTGAACTAATACTAATGTCATATCGTAGCCATGTGCAATTCATGGGCAGCAGGTGGTACCTGCAGCTAGCATATGAGGGATGACACTGATGTCATGGTGTGGTTTGCCAAACATAGCTCATGCTTTTGGTGAGATATCTTTGGAGCACATCAACGTACAGCTGCTAGGGATAGACAGGGGATGTGCCTGCTGCAACCAGGAAACGCGGGTATGGGCCCAGGGGAATGTAGCAGCACCCTGCATATATCCCATTCATTACAGCTCCTGGGACAGGGTTAGCAGGGGAGGTGGGCCCACAGGAACACACACTGAGGGTGATATGGGAGACATGTGTGGATGACAGGCTTGTACCAAGACCTTTGGGATGCACATGTACAGGTTAGCACAGTGACGGTTGTGTTCAACGGTCTGGAGGGCAGCATACATGTCCCAGAGGGGAAGGACAGGCTACAGGCCCTTGGACCTGGCCAGGGACACATCAGTGGAGTGTGTGGGAGATGACAATTAGGTGCAGTGACATGGGGAACTGCCAGACTTTGACGGGTCTAGGGGGTTTGTTTGGGAGATGGGGGACTGTAGTGCGAGTGTCACAACTGTGTGTACCCTCATTCAACATGCAGGACAATGGGGTGGTGAGGTGGACATACAGGTGATGTTTCTGTGCTGAGAGTCCTGAGCAGGACATGTGACACGTTATCTGTCTACTGCACATATGTTGTGGGTGTCCAATTTGTCTTGTTCCCACGTACCCCATATGTTGATGCTGGCCACACATATCCCACATGTGTTTGTGCGCAGTTTTGTCGTATCATCAGTCAATGTCTCTGGGACACATCCAACAGGGCTGCATGTGTCCACAGGTCTCAAGGGGCCCCACTTACACTCTTACATGACATTGCAGCGTTGGACAACAACAGTGTATCATAGCATTTGCCAGCCCTTTATCTACACTACTTTTGCCACATGTGCACATACAGGCCGAATGTTATTGGTGCCATGCTCACCTTCTCATGCTTTGTGTGTGTGTGTGTGGGTATTTGTGGGTGGCTCTTTTATGATGCAGTGTTCATGCCATTTTCATTATCATGTGGTGGGTGGGGTCGGCACACCTTTGAAGTGGTGGTGGGTGTGCTATATCTCCCTTACTGGTGTTAACCTTGTGCACAGTGTGCACGTGTGTTGTGTGGTGTAGGTTGACCTATCTCATGTGTATTGACTGACCCACTGCACAAAAGCATTTTTGTATCCCAGATGTCACCATAATGTGGGAAATGCGGCGACAGCGGATGGACATGGGGGACATGGTTCTTCAACACATGTTGATGACATCCTCTGCCTTTATTGAGACATTTTAGGGCCCTTGCCTGCCTGTGGGGATCCTGAGCAGACATTTGGTGCAGACACACAGTGGGTAGCAACTTGGATGTTTGGGTGTCATGTCAGCCTTTATATGTTTGTGTTTTACCGTTTGTTTCATGCACCTTTCCTGTTGGGTCTCTGTGCACCAGCGCTGGTGGACATGGGGGTGCAGCTGCGATATGCCTGTCTTACTTGGCCATGGACATTACCATATCCGTGGGGACAACTCGTCTGTGGTTGCATTTCCAGATATCCACATCATGCCCAGTGTTCTGTGTTGTGATCATGTTATGTTCGCCTGTGTGCCATTTCATGACATTGGTTATGATGTTTGACACCCTGCAATGTGCACCTGCTGTTGCGTCCAGCATACCATGACATTGCTTGTCTTATTCTGACACAGGGCAGCGGCACACACAGCACATTTACTTACGTGCATCTGCGGGCGACATCATCCACCTGTTGGAGGACCCCCCACCACCCTTCAACTATCACTGGAAAATGGTGAAAATTGGATGTTTTCCCTGTGCGAGTGGGACACCATACCTATGATGACTATTGCTGTTGGACTGCTACCTTACATAAGACAGGCCTGTCCGAAACACTGTTGCTATCGGTCGTCTGTCTGGGTGTCGTGTTGATTATGAGAGACACAAATGACCTCTTGCGAGTATCTGTGCGCACATTGGAAATATTCACAGCTTGACTATGCATGCCCCTGTGATTCAAGTTTCATCGAAGCAGTCTTAATGGACATGTGGGGGTTGGGCAGATACCCTTTGCACTGTGGACACTATGTACTGGTCGGCATATGTGTGCATCACAGGAGACTGGAGCGAGTCGGGCTGTATGTTCGATATCCATCTGACATATTGTTAGTGTTGTTGGGCCATATGTGTAAAATGCATCACAGGATATTCCTCATCTGTCAAGGTCTACAGGGGCATACTAGCCATGGCGTGTGGCACAGGGGCAATATTGTATACATACTCCTTTTATATATGTCGGACCTACCCTGGCACTTGTAAATGAACAATGTTGTTTGCCGTCCGCACCAGTTTAATATCCACCAACATTTGGGATTGATGTTTACCCATCCACCAAGGGGGTTAGCCAAGTTGTCATGTAGTAATTCGTCATTATCGCTGTGTCATGGTGGTCACCGTACACAGTGCATGGTGACTGGGATATTTATGGGGTCAGGCACACAGCACAACATGGGGTCAGTGTGGCTTCTGTGTAGGGTTACTGGCCCATGTTTGACGCTTTCTTTCAGTTCAACACTCCATATACAGAGGGATCATTGTGTTTGGCTACTGTGAGCAGAGGTGGGCTGGTGTACATGTGATTGTACACTCATAGGCATTGGCATGTCTGCACTTTCCTCTTTGTCCCATTTGCTTGCGTGCCACTACACCCCATGTGGGTGTGTGTAGCCTACGTCCATGTCCTAACTCAAGTGCAGTTGGCCCTTTGTGTGGCTAGTTGGGCTATGATCGCTCTCATAGTCTCTTGATTTTGTTGTGATGGCCGTGCTTGTGTCCAGCACGTTACTTTCCCACAACGTACTTCCATGTCCTGTTAACAGACGGCTATCTGTGAGGATATCTGTGGCCCGTGTGGGCTGGCACAATTGTACATTCAACACTGTTGCCAATCATTACCTTCTAGTCGGTCTAATCAAAGTGTCTGGCGGGCTGCTGTGGCATCCATGGCCGCCTAGCTGTGCACTGGCTGCTAGCAGGCATGTTCCTGAACTGGCTACAGCTTTTCTGGGCAATCTTGGCTCTTGCCTCTCCTGTTTGTGCTGCTGCCATGACACTGCCTACTCCTGTTTCGCATCTGTCATTTGGCACTTTTGCCTGCCTACTTTCTACCTCCTCTGCTGGACCCATCTTCCGTCCTTGATCCTCTGGCAAACAACATGTCATTATTGCATGGTACTATTACTGGGCATCACCGCCTGTGGGCATAGGCGCTACACCGGCTTCCCCGATATGTTTGTCCTTTTTATTTTTCCAGCATGTGCCACATGGGTTCTGGACGCCAGATTTGTCTGAAGTCCATCAGGTTCAGATTCCTAGCTTGCCCCTTGCACAAACATTACTTGTGGGCTATTGTCTTTTTCTTGTTGTTCTGTGCAATGTTGTAGGGTTACATCTGT
>CM066031.1:19148585-19205704 GCA_033557465.1 Ichthyophis bannanicus
TATGGAATATGTTTTTTGCACCACTGTATATCGCCCACTCTGTACATAGTCATACCAATCGAGCCACACAATACAACACACACTCAATGTCACCCTCACTGCATGTCTAAACACACTCACTTTACCCGATTGTTTGCTGTGATACCACCTTGATTAGTAAGATAAGGCGGTTTTAGAAATACTGTTAACTAAATAACTAGTAAGATTCTTTAAATCTGTACCCATTATGGTTTGGATGATGAAGTCACATCTGACTATTGTGGTTAAACACACTCCTGCACCGATTTCCATTCCTGTTTGTTTATATCATTTTGAAGGTGTTAGTCTCAGATTTGCACACAATAATGAACATTAGGTCTCACCAAAAGACTTATATCGAGGCCACTATCAACTCCTTTTTCCTGCTGGGGCCATTCGCTCACTATGCACCCACTCATTCTTCTGGCTTTGCTGTCGCCTTTTATACCTGCTTTGCGTCATGTTAAGATTTCATTCAAAAACAATTCACCCTGTAGTCCCGCCCTTCTTCCATGGACCGAAAGTACTTCACCCCTTATACTGTACTAACTTCTTCGCGATTGTTGCCGTCCAAATTTGCATGGACCATGCAATTTTTTTTTTGTCTGTAAATCTGTGGTTGCCAAATTCTTGACCATTCTTCCAGCTTCACTAGAGCCGGGTTTTACCTGTACATATTATCTACTTGGCAGGCCCTTTCACAATATTACTTGAAAAAAACATTAAAAAAAGAATGTGGGACAAAAGGACAGATCCCTGCTGTCCATTCTGGCACTTCTGGACCCAGTCCAGTCACTTGTAGGGTCCATACCGAGGGCACTCCTCAAATTTATTTAATAAGGCTCACCGCATGAGGAACAGTGTCAAAGGTGTTACTTGAAATTTTTGTGTAGGCACACCACATATATAGGATCTCCCTCGATCTAACACTTAGGTAAGCTAGTCAAAGGAAATTTATGAGAATTGTTATGATAAAGGGGACCTGCTCTAGTAACAAACCATTGCTAACTCAGAATTTGTAATAATTCTATTATGTTCCAGAAGAACCTCCCACTATATTCGTCTTTTTCTGTTTGAAGCAAGCGGTTCCATTAGTTTGATTACCCAAGATGTCAGACAAAGAAGTCTGTGCGATGAATCAGCCTGAACCCTTCCTTTTTGATTCGAGGAGGAAGTTATGGTAGTTTAAAGCAAGAGGTTTTGCCCGAACCTTAAATGGGTGCAGTGTGTGCATACATGTGAGAATACGTGAGTTTGGGATGGGAGGCAGGTGGGTATGTAGGCTTCTCTCACTGAACCTTTCCACTGAATCCTGCACAATAGGTTTTCAACACCCAGTCCTGTGAGAACCACAGGGCCAGTCGGGTCGCGCACCAGGACCCCCACAATGAACCTGCATAAGATAGACCCGCATACCATTTGAAGGCAGAAAACATGCAAATCTCTCACATGACACCCATCCCGGGAATCCCGACAAGCCCAGGGTTCCACAGAGGACTCGGTTGAAAACCCCTGTACTACACAAATTCTCAATGTCTTGCACCGTACCTTCCCGCCATTCACACACTCCCTCCTATCCTGATTGCGTCCTACTCCTGCACTTTCTTTTCTCTCCTTCTCATTGCAACTCAACGCTGCACTCTGTCTTTCCCTTTCCCTGCCACCACCTCACTCTCCCTAACATACCCTTCACCTCTCACTTCTTGCACTGTCGCCCTACTTTCCTGCACCCCCATTCCGCTCTCTAATTTCCCCTCCAATTCCCTTGACTCTTCCCTCTCCCCGCTTCCCTTTTCTTCCCTCCTCTAGGCTTCACCATTTACCTTATGCTCCTCCCCCTCACTCATCCCCTCTTTTCACCCCTTCCTTGTGTGCTATGCCCCGTCCTTTGTTTGTCATCTCTTAAAACACACCCATTCATTTAGGTTCTGCACCTTCCATTACCACCCACTCCCTCCCACTCCCTTCTCGGATGCCCAGCCCATATTCACCAGTGAGGATTTGGGGACTCCCTCCTGCCGTCCCTTGCTGCCTCTGTGCTGGCAGGGACACCTGGGGACTCCCGCCGGCTTCTTTTTCCTGGCCTCCTATGCATCTGCACTGGCAGGACAAGAGAGGTAGACAGATGGAAGGACAACTATTTATTATTGATCGTGCAGGACGGGTGGCTAAGCTTATAGGCACACTTTTTTGACATAATCTCTGTGACATTTATACCTTTGTCAAATCAACAAGCCCATACCCCCAGTTATCTATGGCTTACTAAATACAGTGTTATTGACCTATCTATTGTACTCAGGCAGCAACACGTGGGTTTCTGTAGCCTCATCCCCTCAAGTTATTATTTTACTCTATTTAATAAAGCAGCTCCGAGCCAGCAAACAGCACACTTATCCCGATCCAACCTAGACATAGGCATATACTCACACCTCTTCTATTAAATCAGTTACTATTCATTCCTCCACTCCTCATGCATTATTCAATACTTATACTTCATGGTTAAAATAGTGTCTTGCTGCAGCCGGTAACATTGCCAATAGCTTTATAATATGTCACACACCTCCTCAGGTTATCTCAATGCCCAAGACAAACATGTAAACAATAGTTTTTTGGATGATAGTTTAAATGTAATTGTGCTGGTCTTATATCAGCAGCATTTTTGCCACCTGTTTCATTATATTATTGCCTTTAGTTAAACTACCTAAATTGTCATTTGTTTTAAAATAATACTAACATCTCCTATTATTATTGGTTTGGTTATATGTAAACCGCCTCTGATCGCTGGAAGTGGCCGGGTATAGAAAAATGTATATCAAATAAATAATAAACAAAACATATTCTCTTACATGACAGGAACCATATGCAAGGAATGCAGTGTTTACCGTGTTTTTCTGACATCTTTATCCCTTTATGGTAGTATCATACTGATATTAGTCCTTACTTTCTTTTGCAATGTTCAGGTGGTCTATAGTTTATTTACATTGTTGTGTTTCGCTCCATAAAACACCTTTGATTGCAAAGGGTCAACAGAGCAAGGATCCCAGTCTTTTATTTACCATAGCTTCATTACGGAATTACTCAAAACAGCCCGGACCTCTGCAAAAACTAATTTTTCTGTCTTGCTAATTTCCTAGTGTGTGAGGGGCTCTTGTCTCTTACAAATATGGGTAAACAGCTAAAAGAAGCAGCTTTTTTATAAGTAGTATAAATAGACACACTTTAATCCGTCTATGTGTTATATGGAGGCAGCTCATGACTTTTTAACAATTTTTGGCTCCCCTCATGATCCACTACAGTATGCCTTCTGCGCTTGAGTTTCTGTTCTTTCTGTCAGTCCTTATCATAAAAAAGGAACCACCAAAAATAAGGAGGGAGTGTGGGAGAGAGGAGTAGTAATGTTTAGTGGTCTTAGGCTCTGCTATCTCTAGATGCAGAACAATGGAGTGAGATAAGAATCTGATGAAAGGACGAGGCATTTATCCCAGGCAGTTTTTGCAGGAACACTTTTAGAAGCCTCTATCATAATTTTTCTGATTCATTCTGTAAAATGGAACAATTTACATTCTTCTATCAGCTCTCTTTGTATTTTAAATTTAAACTGAAACTCTTTGCTGGATACTAGGCCCCAACTGATTTAACAAATTACACTTTAATCTAAAGACATTCCTCTTGTACCCAAGATTTAGAAAAAATCCCATGAAGTAATACTTACAATCTGCAGATCTATCTCCAGAAGTAGCAGTCCCCTTTTCTAGGTGTTGAAAGGGGACATATAGCATTACGGTCCTCATTGGCGTATAAGTGGTAAGTTTATGTTGTGGCTATGAATAAGTTTGAGCAAAGTGGTTCGTATGTACAGGGAGGAATCTTGGGGTATGTCACGTCTTAGATGTTTAATTGGTTTGGAAGTTTTGTCCCTCATGTTAAATTGCTGCATGCATGCTGTCGAAGTAAAACTGGAATCAGGCGAGAGGGGGGTACTGTTTTTTTTTTTTTCATTCCCATTTCTGTCAGAAGATCTTCAGGGTTGCGGGAACCACCCATTGCCCACCCTCGCTCCTATGCCTCAGCGGACGCCCCTTCACACCCACACTATAAGCCTCCTGTAAAAACACGTGTTGGTATGGAAGAGGTTTTGCCAAGGGGCCGGCAGGGGGAAATGCGATAGCAGGGAGCTGTATGTTCCTGCTATTTACAGCGACAGATATGACCCCAGAGGTGTTTACGAGGTGAGGGGTGAGCAGTGTGTTGCACATTGGGCATTTTGATCTAAATCTCTGATGGGTTGTTTGCATGTCCAAGGGGACGGAAGTGTTATGAAGTCCTGTAGCTGTAATGTATACGGTTCTTTTCTATTAGTTTCACTAAATTGGACAAGTATCTTTGCATTGTAGGAGATACTGTTTTCTGCGACAGTGGATATCGTTTCCCAGATGGATGACAACATCCAGTTTTAAACACCCTCACTGTCTTTTGGGACTTCCCTAGCAAGCCGTTATTATTTTTTCTTACTGAATCTGAAGACTTGGAAGGCATTTTTTTACCTTCTGGACCCTGGAACGGGAGTTCCTGAAATTAATTCCTCTGATCTAATGGAATCACCTAGTATTAGCAGTAGTTTTCTGTTTTGAAATACCTTAACAACACCTGGGACATTTCTCATTGACACTGTATGGTCAATAACCAAAGGGCTGTGTTGCTCATCAAGCGGCTAGCCATGCGGAATTCTGTGGGGGACTATGAGGGTGTTGAGAGTTGGGATATGATGGAGAGCTTATATTCATTTAGAAGAGTTTGGATGTGGTTCATGAGTAACTTGTACTTTTATACAGCTATAAATTGCCAGCAAGTGATAATTCATATGATATGGTGTTGTGAAATATTATTTATTTATTTATTTATTTTTTATGGTATTCTTCTTATCCGCACTCTTTTTCATCAGCGCGGTTTACATTAAACAGAAATACTCATTTCAATCAAACAGACTGTGGTGCCTAATACGGCACCCTATAAGGCGCCCTATAAGCAACATTCTAGGGTGCCGGGGTGGGACAGTGCACTTTAAAATGTGCCCTTGGGGTACCTTATGGGCGCCTTATGCAGCACCTTATATTACAGTGCTTTGTGTGTGCATTTGCTAGCAGCAGTAGTAATTAAAATAAAAATAAAATGCCCCTAAAGCATATTACCCATAACAGGTAATGCCCCAGCCAAGCCTTATTCATTGGGCACAGTGGGGATTGAATCCATGATCCCTGCATATTGGTCAGTGTCTTAACCATGGTACTGTGGCTCTGTTCCTGCACTTGCACATCAGCGCGCCACCTTATGCCGCCCGCGCACGTTTCGCAGGCGCTTAATGTGCAGGATTGCCCGTTAGGGCGCCGCGCACCTTAGCGCATGATTAATGCCGGTTGCTTTTTTCAGCCTGAAACGCCCACTCCTTTTATGGCATCTGCACATACCGCGTCGCGCACATTACCGTGGTTTTAGTAAGCATACCCCCTAGTCTTTCTATATTTTGATGGCATAAACAATCGATCTACGTTTACCGTTCCACTCCATTCATTCATTTATAGACCTCTATCATATCTCCCCTCAGCCGTCTCTTTTCCAGGTTAAAGAGCTCTAACCTTTTAGACTTTCTTCACAGGGGTATCCCCTTTACCATTTTTGTGGCTCTTCTCTGTACCTGTTCTAATAACGATATATTCCTTTTTAAGATATGGCAGCCAGAATTGCACACAATATTCAATGTGTGGTCGCACCATGGAACGATACAGAGGAATTATAATATCCTTGCTTTTATTCTCCGTTCCTTTCCTTATGATATTTAGCATTCTATTTGCTCTCTTGGCCACCGCTACACACTGGGCAGAGGGTTATTCATGTTATCGATGATGACGCCTAAATCTTTTTCCGGGGTGGTGGTTCCTAATGTGGAACCTTGCATCAGGTAACCATAGCTTGGGTTGTTCTTTCCTAGGTGCATAATTTTGCACTTATCCACATTAAATTTCATCTGCCATTTGGATGCCTAAGTCTTTGAAATTTATCAAGATCCTCTGGCAATTTTCCACAATCCTCATGGGTTTGATTGTTTTTTAAATTTAAAATGTTTTTATTTTATTCGTCAAAAGTACCAATGTACAAAACTTTACATTTGTCATACATACAAGTTACATATCCCAACAATTTATAACTTATCCCCTATATAAAGCAAAACCTCATATTTAGTGACTAGTATTCTGTATGCACACATCATATTATAACAGGAACCTCTGTTATCGTTGCTTGTCCTTATTAAACAGTATATCTATACCTCTCTGGGTCCTGCCTTTCATTCCATTGGTTATGTACAGTTGTGCGTTATAGTCTGAAATGACCACAAAAAGTTTGTAACTGCCCATTACGGATTACCATCTTATACTTCCCTTTGTATTTTAGTTTTTTTTTTTTTGTTTTCCCATCTCCTTGTACATTCCTCTCTAACAGCTTCTGGGCTCAGTACATGCCAATTCCTGGAAACTAACAGCCCCAACATACACTCAATTATACTCCCTTATTACCGTCGACTCTGTAACAGTTGATCACCCCCCCCATCCCTCCATCCCCCCTTCTCCCTCCTTCCACACCACAACACCCTACCCCATCTACCATCTACAGCCTACCATTTTATTCTCCTTCCTGCTTACCTATCGTTCCCTCCACATTTTCGCAATTCCCTTCACCCTTCATACCTCATACCAGTGCACCACACCTGTCGAGGTTTATTTGCTTTTTGCATTTTATACGCTTCCATCTCACAGAAACCTAATACTTGTTCCAACTTTCCCATCACCTCTTGTCACAGTGGAACACTTCATACTTCCACTAACTTAGCAAGCTCATTCAAGCCGTTATTATCCAATATCCCACACATGTTTTCAGGTCTTGCTCCCCCTCTCTCATTTCCTCATTTAATTAACCATCTCCGGGGTAAACTTAAACGATGCCCCGTGACCGTGATTTCCCCTTAAAGCCTCTCCACTCCCTCCCAATACCCCCGTACCTTTGGACATTCCCATAGCATGTACATTAAATCCCCCCTGTTTCCACACT
This sequence comes from Ichthyophis bannanicus, assembly GCA_033557465.1. Classification (NCBI taxonomy): domain Eukaryota; kingdom Metazoa; phylum Chordata; class Amphibia; order Gymnophiona; family Ichthyophiidae; genus Ichthyophis; species Ichthyophis bannanicus. Next base: position 19,155,705 of record CM066031.1, read on the forward strand.
TCTTCCAACATTCATCGTACATATTCGGATATATCGCTCGTAATCTCACTGGCATACAATACATCCGTAACCTCACCCTCAAACTATTTTCCAACATTGTGGTACCCCGTGCCAACTTGTGTGTTCTATTATATATGTCTCCCCATCTCTTCTCATCCCAGGGACCTTGTATGTCTTCGTCCCATCTCTGCTGCCCTTTCGCCTTCCCCTCCTTTCTGCAGCAATAGTTTATATAGTCTCAAAATTGCCCCTTTTTGTGTACATTGTTTTCCCATCAGTCTTCAAATTGGGTATGTCTCCTCATCAAGTTTGCCTTTACCTCCTTATTTTGGAGAAAATACCACAATTGCAACATATGCATAGTGATCTGTCTTATCGATATGGTCCCTCTCTGTAGTTCCTCAAATGTACGAATTCCCCCCACCTCCCGCCTTATCAGCTGCCCTAACTGTACCAATCCTTTCTGTGCCCACCCTTTCTGTATACACCCTTAAGTCTTTACCCAGAGCAAACCCCCCTAATAAATGTATATTGAGAGGTACTTTTTCCCTTGCACAAATGCCCTTTCCACTTCCGCCATACTTGGAATGTTAACTCTGCAAATGGGTTGCTGTTCCCATCCCTCTCTCACCTCCCCCCTTCCCCCTCCCCCTCTCCCTGGATCCCAGATCCTTGCTTCCTTATATGGTTCATCCCCTGATTCAATTTGCACCCAACTCAAACAATCAGCCTCCTTTTGCGATGCCAGGAGTGGCCTCCGTTGTGCCACTTCAGACGATTTCATCAGATATGGTTACCCCTAGGCCCCCCTCCGTCCTTTGCATTTGCAGGGTGCCTCCACCTCCTTTGGGATTTCCCTTCCCAAATAAATTGTAACATCAAATTCTGCAATTTCCCCAACTCCTTTTTTGTCACCCTACATGGCAAGGACATGAATAGAAAGAACAATCTGGGCAGTATATTCATCTTGACCACTGCTATGCGGCCCAACCACGACAATACCAGCCCACCCCCCCCCGTAGATAAATCTATCCGTATACAATCTGTTATTCTTGGTAGTTCCATTGTTTAACTCGCCCCAAGTGTATCCCTAAGAATCTAAAGTGTTGAGACACACATGTAAATCTAAAGTGCAACTTTAACCTTTCCTCCAGATTCCCCGTAAGATTAAATCCTAAAACCTATGTCGTATTTTGATTTATTCATACCCTGCCATACTACTAAATTTTTCTATTATTCCCAATAACACTGACAAGGTAGTAAAAGGCTGTTGCATAGTACGGATATGTCGTCAGCAAATAGCGCTATTTTTTCCTCTGTATCCCCAACTTGCACCCCTTTTATATCCCATTCTTCCGTATCATTTCCGCTAAGGGCTCTATCGTCAATGCAAATAGGAGTGGTGAGAGTGGACACCCTTGTCTTGTACCTCTTTCCAGTTAAAACCTTCTCTGAATACCCACCGTTAATTCTGATCCTTGCACGAGGTTGTTTATAGAGTGCTCTAATCCAGGTTATAAACCTTTCTCCAAATTCCATATGTTCCAGCACCTGAAATATTTATGGCCATTCTACCATATCAAATGCCTTCTCCACGTCTACTGTGACAAAAAACCGCTTGGATCCCCTGGATTCTGAAGGTGCCACCCAAGATTCATTTGTTTATGTTTATTTAAAACTTTATATACCGCCCATAAACAGATCATCTGGGTGGTTTACAAACATAGGTTAAAAACAAAGAGCTGCGAAAAAGGAAGGAAAGGAACGCCATAAAATCTTTAAAAAAAGGACAGGGAAGAAAAGGATCAGTAGAGATAGAAAAGGCAAAAGTACATACAGTAGAAGAGAGAGGTAATATACAAAATGGACAAGACAATGTACATTGGCGTGGGAAAGGTGAACAAGGGGGTAAGAGGGGGAGGGGGCACAGAAGGGTAGGAGAGTTGTATCTTTAACGAAGAGGAGGGGAGAGGGGTGAGGATGGGAAAGGGAGGTCAAAGGCAAAGCAGAAAAGATGAGTCTTTAGTTTAGCTTTAAAGGAGGATTCTAAGTGCAGTGCAGAAGGGGAGTGAGTTCCAGAGTCTAGGACCTAGGAAGTAGAAAGCTGAGGACCGAGTGGATTCCAAGTGGGCCTGGGAAGGGGAGGGAGGGGAGGAACATGTGATTAATGTGAATGGAACAGAGAGAACGGTGAGGGGTGTGAAGATGAACCTGGTCAGCGAGGTAAAGAGGGTACCTGAATGAATTGCCCTGTGAACAAAAATGAGAAATTTAAACTGTATCCGAAAAACAATAGGAAGCCAGTGCAGGTTTATTAGGAGGGGGTGATGTGGTCAAAACGTGAAGTGTGAGTTAGAAGATGAACAGCAGTATTTTGAACATGTTGCAGACAATGAATTTGAGACTCGTGGATACGGCAAGACAAACATTACAATAATCAAGACGGGATATAACAAGGGAAAGAAGCAGGGTAGTCATAGAAGGGGAAGTGAGGAAGGGATGGACAGTGCGAAGTTGTTTCAGAGTGAAAAAAGAACATTGGACAACTGAGGAGATGTGGTCTTTAAAGGAAAGAGAAGAATCGAGAGTTGCACCTAAATATAGTAAAGAAGAAACAGTGGGGATGGGTGAAGAGGAGAACAAAGGGACGAGGGGAGGGAGGGAACTACCAAGGGTGAACCAAATAGCGGAAGATTTGGAGAGGTTTAACATGGAGAAAATTAGAAGGAAGCCAGGAAGCAAACAGATGAAAGACACATATTAAACGGGAGGTGATATCTGGAGCAGAGGAATCGGTGTAGTTAAAGAAGGAAAATGTTATCACTCCCTTGTCTCCCTTTACAAATCCTGTTTGATCCCTGTGAATTACTTTGGGTATAATATCTTGAATGTCATTAGCCAAGATCTTAGCTAGATTTTAGCATCCAAAATAATCAACGATATGGGTCTGTAGGATCCACACACCCCTTTATCCGTCCCAGGTTTCAGCAACACTGTGATCCCGGCCTCCTCCATAGTTGCTGGAATCTCCTCTCCTTCCAACACCCTATTAAATACCTGAGTCAATATAGGTGCCAGCTGCTCTATCATCTCCCTCTCAAATTTCACCATAAACCCATCTAACCCCGGGGATTTGCCTATTTTAAGTGACCTTATAGCTTCTTTCACCTCCTCCTCCGTGATTTCTTCCCCTGTCCTTTCCCTTTCCTCCGGTGCAACCTGCTTCAGATTGCACTCACTCAGAAATTCCCCAATCTCCTCTGGCCCCTTTTTTAGCTCGCTTGAATACAATTCCCTGTAATACTCTTGGAATACCTGAGCTATTTCCCTTGTACTGTGCACCAACTTTCCCTTTTGATCCCTAATGACATCTATGTATGCAGCTTGTCGCTTAGCCTTCAACCTAATCTCAAGAATTGTTCCCCACTTTATTGCCCCGGCAAAATACTTGTGCTTCAATACATTTAATTGGTGAGCTATTTTTGTTCCTGTAAACTGCGCAAAATCCGCTCGAGCCTTCACCAGACCAGCCTGAATGTCTAGATCTCACTTCCTTGCTGCTGCCTTTCCAAATCGTGAATCTGTTTTAAGAAACCATCTTCCATTTTCCTTTTTTTCTCGTTTAAGAGGCGCTGCCATGCTAATTAATTTCCCCCTAATCACTGCCTTTAACCCATCCCACACAGTTTGCAGCTCCACCTCCCCCACCTGATTGAAGTATAAGTATTCCTGAATAGCCTTCTTTACTGCCTCCACCTGTTCCCACTCCTCCAGTAATGCATCATTCAGCTTCCAGAATTGTATCCCCTCGTTCTCTTCACCCATATCAAAGAGTACCATTACAGGAGCATGATCCGACCAGGTAATTTCCTCTTGCTCAGCCTCCACCACCCTGGAAACCCACCTACTTCCTCCCTAGATCATATCCAGTCTACTATATGTGCCATGCACGTGGGAATAAAAGGTATACTTACGCTCCCCAGGATGTCTGCTCCTCCATAGATCTATTAGCCCCAACCTCTCCTGCATATTTTTCATTTTTTGTCTATCCTTTCTCCCTCCACTAATATGTCCCCATTGTTATCTACCCATGGATTACTGGTTAAGTTAAAATCCCCCATCACTATGGGTACATCTCCCAACCCCTCCAAAATCTTCTCAAAAGCTTCCCCTTGCCCCTCGTTAGGTCCGCATATGCTACCACCCACACCTCTTCCTCCACTGATCCTCAGCCTCCCCCATAACCATCTCTGCTCTTTCCCTCTTCTCCACCCCCTATCATATGTCTACCCTACCAAAATCTCCCCCCCTCCTTTTCAAGGGTTCACTCTAGACCCTGCCAACACCACTTTTGGATAGCTCTTGGAGGAGACCATATATTCCTGTCCCACTCTCAGATGTGTCTCCTGCACACATATAATGTCAGATTTTGTATGCTTACCCTCTCTCTCCAGCAGCCTTCTCTTCTGCCATGTCCTCAATCCCTTCGCATTAATAGTGGTAATCACTAGTTTTTTACATTTCCTACTGGGCACCTCTCTCTGCCTCCCTCTTACTCTCCCCTGCCTCTTTCTCTTCTCTCCATGTGGTTCCCCATCCCCCTCTACCCTCTCTCTCCCCCCTTCCTTCAGCTCTTGGGCCCTTCTTCAAAGCCCTCCCCCTCCATCCTTCGCTGCCCTCCCACCTTCACCCACCTTCCCCTCCCCCCTTCCCTTCCACCTTCTCCAGGAGTCTTTTGGGAGTAGTGTGCCTCCTTGCCTTCCCCACTTGCCGTTCCCTCTTTCCCTCTCCCCTCCTTACCTGCACCTCCCACCGACCTATACCCTTCCCCATCCACATGCCACCTTCCACTCCCTACCCCTCTTTCTCCCCCTCTATCCCCTCCCCTCCCCCTCCCATTCAATGCCCCGACACATTATGACATTCATACATATGATCAATCAAATTTTAACATTCTAAACATTTCAACCTTTTCACAACAGGTCACTCCCCCTCCATCTCTTCGCTCTCCACCTCCTTCACCTCCCTCGTACAGATACTTTTCCTCACTCATCTCGCCTACCCATCATCTTTTGGTTTTACTCTCTTTGTTGTGTTCTTTCTTTAAGTCTTGTAGTTCCTCTCCGCCATTCTGCTTCTCCACTTCGCGCTCTCTGAGTTCAGCCTCTTGCCTGCTCTCTGTCCTTTGGGGCTTGATCCCCGCATCCTGGAGCACCACCTGTGCTTCCTTCACTGTGTGCACTTTCCACGTTCTCCCTTTTTGTGTGAATGATAATCCAAAGGGGTGTAGCCACCTGTATCTGATGTCTGCCACCCATAGTGCCTGTGTCACCGTTGCATCGATCTCCTCCTTTGCAAAGTTCCCATAGATAGATCCTCATACACAGTCATGGATATCCTTGCCACTTGATTGTGTGCATACTCCACATTTTATTTGCTATCCACTCTTTCACTTTGCAGCTGGTCAAACATATTATAATATCCTGAGGTTTATTTACTCTGGGTGATCTGCTCTGTGCACTGTGTCCATTAGTATTTCCTCAGGGGCTACCTTCTTACCTCCTTTGAGTATTTCAGACCAAATCAAAGCTGCCACTTTCTCACTGTCCTGAAACTCCTTCTCCTCCGGTATGCCACTTATCCTTAGATTATTCCTTCGGGATCCATTTTCTAAGTCCTCCATTTTATATTACATGGCCTCTTGCCGCTTTTGTAAGTCCCCTTGCCATTGCTGGTTATTTTCCACTTGTGCTTCCAAGCTCTGCAGACGGTTCTCATGATCTCCCGCCGTGTGTGTCAGTTCAGCCATATCCTTTTTCAGATTGCTTAAAAGCTCACTCAGTTCTGTTTTTACTGCTTGTACCTCCTTCTTTATTTCTGTGAACCATTCCTTGAATTTTTCTTTATTTATTTCCTTTAGAGTCTCTCCATCTTCTGCTTGGCTATTCTATCCTTTCGTTTCCTCTGTTTGCCCTCCTGGTTCTTTCTGTTTGGCTTTATTCTCTAGTGGGCCATTCACCCCACTGCTTGTCCCGGCCCCTGCAAAAGCAAACTCTCTCAGATCTGTGTTTTCCTGCTCGTGGCCATATTGCTTCCTCCGTGCTGTCTTCTCCCCAGCCTTTACTGATCACCACGTGCCTGATACACCTTCCCCTTTCCTTCTTCCTCTAGTGGGTTCTCTTCTCTCTTCTTTTGTTTAATGTATGTGCTGCCACGCGATTTGGGTCACACCTTGTTCCCCTCTCTCTCCTCCGTTGTCTCTATTCCCCCCCGCAGTCGCTCAGGACATACCCCACCACACTAGTGCCTTCTTTTCCCACTCTCCTCTAGCAGTTGTTACGCTCCTCTGCTCTCCTCTGCACTGTCTTCTCCGCCGTTATGTCTTGCAGCTGTCTCACCTCCTGGTACTTACAGCTCCCTTTTCTTCCTCTGCTCGTCTGCCATTCTGGCTCCTCTCTCTCTACCATGTCTCTTCTGTGGTTCAGGCCGCCCTCCTCTGCCCCGCTCCTCCACCGATCACCATCTTTTTATTGCTGCCGCTGCTCCTCCGATCGCCCCTGTCACTCTGTTGATCTTTCTCCGCTCCTGGATTTGCCGCACAGAACTTCCCCACTCTCCTCTGGGCTCTCAGCACTCAACTATGCTGTCTCCCACAGCTCGTCCATGCAGTTTAATTCAGTTTAAGTGGAGTTAGCCCCGGAGCGGCTCTCTCATGCCGCCATCGGGGTTGGTGACATCACTTCCTCTCAATCCTCATGGGTTTTAACAACTTTGAATAGTTTTCTGCCATCTGCAAATCTGATAACCTCACTCGTTATTCCCATTTCCATTATGAATATGTCAAAAAGCAGCAGACCCAGCACAGATCCCTGGGGTACTCCACTATTCACCATTTTTCCATTGGGAAAATTGGCCATTTAGCCCTACCCTCTGCTTTCTATCTTTTAACCAGTTCCTGATCCACAATAGTACACTGCCTCCTATCCCATGACTCTTTAGTTTTGCCAAAAGTCTCTGATGAGGGACCTTGTCAAAGACTTTCTGAAAGTCCAGATACACTATATCCGCTGTCTCACTGTTGTCTACCTGTTTATTCGCACCTTCAAAAAATATAACAGATTAGAAGGACAAGACTATCCTGGGCTAAAGCCATTTTTGCTGACTCCCATTAAAACAACCAAAGTTACAATAGTGTTTAATTTCCTTCCTCCTCACTCATTCAGCTCGCCACACAATTCCCTCATCTCTCTCCACTTCTGCCCCTTCCCATCATCTCTCTTCCCACTCTTCTCTTATCTCTTCTTCCTCATTCTTCCTCCTTTCTTACCCTCCCTCTTTTGCCTTTTCCCCACCTCTTACCTTTCTCCTTCCCCGTCCTTTATTCCATCTCTTACCTTCCCACCCCTCCTTCTGGCAAGCAGTGCTCTAACAAGCTTAACATGGGGGGGGGGGGGGGAGCGCACACTGGGCATACAGGCAGGGCTGACCCAACTACCAGGTAAACTAGGCAATCGCCTAGGATAGAAATTTCCAGAGGGCAGCAAAGCAGGCTTTCAAAGCTAAATAATAGATTTTGACAGAGAGAGGGGGGTAAAGTTTGAGGTTCAACTATGGCAAGAACACTTTAAACCAACTCTAGGGCTGGCCCTGCATACAAGGGATTTTGTTTTGTTGGGCCCGGCCTGCGTGCCACTGAGTGCAGTGGGAGGCTGATTGGAGACATCGGGGGGAGGGGGGTGAGCCATGGGGACCAAACCACCATCTCCGATTTTAGAGGCAAAGTAGAGAAGCCTTCCCAAAGGAGGTGGGACGGCCTTAAAAGGGCAGTAGCCACGTAGCAAAAACACCTAAAGTCGGCTAAATTAAAAATGAAAGTTAAAGGTTTTAAATTATGGGGATCAGGTGCAGGAGGTCTGCCCACCACAGAAATGTATTTTGTATAACTTAGAAATGTTAAATATGGCTGCAGAATGCTCTGTTTTTCCTAAAGAGGACGTTGAACCCTCGGGGTTAGAATTCAACCAGAGCCAGAGTTTCATTTAAAAAAGATAAATCCAATGTTTCTTGGTTTTAAAAAGTCTGTTTTAATGCTTAAAAATGATGTTTTATTGAAAAACAAGTCCCAGCTCCATAGACTAAACATAGAAACATAGAAACATAGAAACATGATGACAGAAAAAGACCACGTGGCCTATCTAGTCTGTCCTTCCATAACAACAACTACAAGAGTCCACTTTTTACCTTTAGAGATCCTCTGTGTTGGTCCCATGCTTTTTTGAATTCAGTTACTGTCCTCATCTCTACCACCTCCACTGGGAGACTATTCCACGGATCCACTACTCTTTCCATAAAGAAATATTTTCGCATATCACTCCTGAATCTATCTCCCTTCACCCTCATCCCATGTCCCCTCGTAGCAGAACTTGCTTTCAATTGAAAGAGGCTCTCTCCCTGAACATTTATGCCACGGAGGTATTTAAACATCTCAATCATATCACCTCTATCCCGCCTTTCCTCTAAGGTGTACATATTAAGATCCTTAAGTCTGTCCTCATATGCTTTATAATGAAAGCCCACTAATCATTTTAGTAGCCACCCTCTGCACCGACTCCATCCTGTTCACATCCTTATGAAGGTGCGGTCTCCAGAATTGCACACTATACTCCAAATGAGGTCGCACCAAAGACTTATACAGAGGCATTATCACCTCCTTTTTTCTGCTAGCCATTCCTCTCCGTATGCACCCAAGCATCCTTCTGGCTTTTGCCATCGCCTTTTCTACCTGTTTAGCTACTTTAAGATCATCAGACACAACCACGCCTAGGTCCCGCTCTTCTTTAGTGGACAAAAGTACTTCACCTCCTATACTATATTGCTCCCTTGGATTGCTGCAGCCCAAATGCATGACCTTACATTTTTAACATTGAATCCCAGCTGCCAAATTCTAGACCATTCTTCAAGCTTAGCTAGATCCCTCCTCATGTTATCTAACACCTTCCTGGGTGTCTACTCTATTGCAGATTTTGGTATCATCCGCAAAGAGGCAAACCTTACCCGACAGCCCTTCCGCTATATCACTAACAAAGATGTTAAAAAGAATCGGACCAAGGACAGATCCCTGGGGCACACCACTGGTAACATCCTTCTCCTCAGAGTGAGCTCCATTTACCTGTACTCTCTGTCGCCTCCCACCCAACCAATTTCTAACCCAAGCAGTAACTTTAGGGTCCATCCCTAGGGTGCTCAGCTTGTTTATAAGTCGCCTGTGAGGAACAGTGTCAAAGGCTTTACTGAAATCTAAATACACCACATCTCCCTGGTCACTAACACTGTAGTTAATGAGAGGGGTGCAGGGATCTATTTTAAGGACTGCAATTCAGGCGGGAATGTCACTGTTTATGATGCAGTGAGGTGATTTTAATTTTAATTGCAGTCCAAATTGAAAGAAATAGTACAGAGAAATTAGAACTGGTCCAGCCTTAAGGGGACAATGTTTTGACGTTGGAATTTAGAGTTATGGGGGTGGCTGTAGAAGGTGTTGGGGAGCTATTTGAGGTTTGGTGAGTGGACGAGCACTAATATGAAAGCTACAAATGTGGGTGATAAAATCTTGAATCTGGCAGTCGGGGCTGAACAGCGTAAGACGCAAGAGGTTTGCTGGTAGTGTAGCATGTGAGAGGAATAATTTTGAGGGTTAAAAGCAGTTTATCTGAAGAGAAATTACTTATAGGGAAACTCTGTGACAAAAGCGAAGGCAGAAAAATGAAATAGTGGTGAAAAACCATTTGCAGAAGTTTGAGGGAGCAGCACTTTAATTTGGGGTAAAAGGCATTCACGGCTTCACAGAAACAGCCGCCAGTGTGAGGGAAAAGACTCTTCATGTTGGCGGCGGTGCAGGGGGAGCTGGGGCCTCGCACGGGCTTCCCTGGCTCCCTCTGAAGCCCCTTAGACAGCCATGGGGCTGTTCAGAGGAGGGGGGCGGGTCTAGCACTGGATGGGCTGTGATGGGGGGGAACTTGGACTGGAAATGGGATTGGAAATTGGCTGATTGGGGAGCTTGGAGTGGAAATTGGCTGATGGGGGGCTTGAATGAAACTGGAAAAAAAGCATATGGGGGCTAGGACTGGAAATGGGCTGATGGGGAGCTGGAATAGGACTAGAAATGGGCTGATGGTCGGAGCTTGGACTGGAAATGGGTGATGGGCTGGTATAGGACTGGAAATGGCTGATGGGAAATGGGGGTTGGAACAGGACTGGAAATGGGCTGATGGGGACTGGAACAGGACTGGAAGTGGGCTGATGGGAGTTGGAATAGGGCTGGAAATGGGCTGATGGGGGCTAGGATTGGAAATTGGCTGATGGGGGAGCTTGGAGTGGAAGTGGGCTGATTGGGGGCTGGAATGAAACTGGAAAAGAGCATATGGGGGATAGGACTGGAAATGTGGGGGCATGGGAGAATGGGACTAGAAGGGAGCAGATGCTGGGTGACTAGAACTATAAGGGAACTGATTTTGGGGGAGGACTAGAAGGGGATGGGGATGGGGATAGGGAATGAGAATGGAGAGGGGAAAAGATATTTTGTGTGTGAGGGAAGAAAAGTCTACGATGGGCCGGGTATTGCAAAGGTAAGTGGGGATTGAGAATGGAAGGGTGACATTTGAGTGGATGATAAAGGAATAAGGAAAAAAATGGGGGGAAAGATCAAAAGGGAAACGATCAATATGTTAAAAGCAGATAAAGAGAGAGAATGGACTAATGGATAGCTCACAAAAGACACAAAGAAACCAGAAGAAAGTGACTGGAGCAATTGCAACTGAAAAATATAATGCCCATACAGAAGGTAGAAAAATACTTTTTATTTTGAATTTATTAACTGGAATATGTTTGCTCTGGGAAGTGTGTATTACTAATATCTTTGCGTTTTTGTTTAGTGCAAGAGGAAATTACTTTATAGTTTTATTTCTCCAGTGTTGTACATTTCATGTTTGCCTTTAGGGTTCCCAGTTTAATTATTGTCTTCCTATTTCTAAATTGTGATCCCTTGTTCGTTGTGTGGTGATGATCTATGTTCTGCATGTGTAAACCAAGCTGAGGTATTCTGTTCATGTAGTTTCTATTTGACAGTCCCACTTGTTCTCTTTCCCCCAGTGAGATGTATTGGTATTCTCTGAGATGTGTTGGTTTAATATCTGCAGTGCTGCCTTTTGATAGTTAGGGTTTGGTGCTTTGTAAGTCCTGGTAGTGTTGTTATGATACGGTTGGTTTAAGAACATAAGATATGCCATACTGGGTCAGACCAAGATCCATCAGTCCCAGTATCCTGTTTCCAACAGTGGCCAATCTAGGTCATACGTACCTAGCAGTTTCCCCAAAAGACACAGGTTCCACAATGCTTGTATTGGGTCAAGCATTCATACCCTGGGTCCCTTTTTAATAATGGTTAATGGACCTTTCCTCCAGGAACTTCTCCAAACCTTTTTTGCTATGGGTTCTAAATGGGCAGTGTTTATAATACTTCCTAATGGGCCTGGTGTTTGTCACTGCAATATAGTAATGTAGAAATCTGTTAGTCTTTCTTTATGCAGACACTCATTAAGAGGCATGTTTACTAAAACACATGTTAATAATATTATGAAAATATTTATGCAAATGAGGCTCTTTATGCAAACAAGGCCCCAGAAATAATCTCCACTCATGGCCCCGTACCCCCCTTGGGCTGCCCCTGCCGACAACCTGTAAGTGCGGCACAGACCGAGGAGCTTTGGGTTTCAAGCTGACGTCTTTCTTTGATTCCTCCTAATAGAGGCCAGACTCCTGAAAAGAAAGTATGAATTGAAGGAATTCTATGTAGAAGATAAGAATTGTATGAAAGATGTGACCCTTGTGTGAATGAGTTTGAGTGAACATTTTTAGACAGGGATTGCTAATTATTCTTTATTTTAGTATGGATGGGACAGTGAAACAAAGAAATTCAACTCAGTCTGAATATCTGTTACTCCAGGACTGAAACAGCCTCAGCCTTAGATCAGGGTTTTCCCTTTCTGAGTTGTAAAGATAGGGAGAAGGTTGTAAGCTCTGATGAGCAGAGACCGTCTCTTATAGGTGCCTGTACAGTGCTGCGTTCGTCTTGTAGCACTATACCAATAATCAGGAGTAATCAGTAGTAGTAGAATTTATTGGACACTGAAGAACTTCGCTGGACCTAACGAACTGGATCATCAGGAGCAACTGGATCTGAAATGGGCCCCGGCACAGGAGAGTGGCAAGGAAGAGTAACTTACCATTGTGCAGCAACCCTGCAGAGACACTTAAAATGAATGAGCTCGTGACATTTAATTTGAAAAATGTATAACACAGAGTGGAAACTTGCCTGTTCAAGGGTAGTTCCTGGGAAAAACAAGAACATGTTGTTGCTAACTGCCGTCTAGTCGGTGTCGACTCCTGGCGACCCTCTGGATGGCTGTATCTTGAACTGTGGTTGGCCTTCAGTCAGGCGGTTCATTGATGACAGACTGGCACCTGTAGCTGCTCTTATTGTATTTATCCATCTCATTGCCGGTCTTCCTCTTTTGCGTTGACCTTCTACCTTGCCAAGCACAATGTCTTTCTCTAATGATCTCTCTCTTCGCATGATGTGTCCAAGGTATGAAGTGGAAAAAAAAATCACTTACCAGAATTGTGATGAAAATATCTTACACTAGAAAGAAACTTGAGAATATCTTTATTGAGAAGAATACCATATTTTTAAACAGAACAAATATTTATTGGAAGTTTTTACGGGGCAATAGTGCAATAGTTTTAATTAGCTACAAAACTTTGGAACTTTTTTTAAGAAATGTTTAATGACCTATTTAGCTTTAATAAATTTAACTCATAAAATTCATTTAAGGAAGTGAATATGATTTTTTAAATTCCATTCTGTTAAACACTACCAATCCTGAGTCTTTGTAACATCACATTGGTAGGGCTGAATCCTATTTAGTTAACTTTCCTCTCATCCCTTGTTCTCCTGCTGGGGAAACGGGTTGAGCCGCAGTCACTGAAATTCAGTACGCCTCTGCCGGAAAAGACATCACAACCAGAGGTAATCACTTCACTTTGACTCCACTAAAACATCACCGGGACTCTAGTAAGAGTCTGATTGCTTCTGCCTGGGCAGGGGTTACACTAGTTATATTCTTTACTACAAAAAAATGCCTTTGTGTGCACCAAAAATGGATTTCTGAGTAAATAGTCTGCATCAGCTGACAGGCATCGTGCTTAACGTTTTCTCTGTTATGAACAGGTCGAGAAGGAGGTAAGCGTGATTTTGAATTCCTGCAGAAGAAAACGTTGAGAGGGTAAGAGACGTTTTTCTTATATATTGTGGTAAGGAAGCCTATCCTGAGTTAGGGGAAAGGGAAAAAGGTAAATAGTTCACCTTAGTAAAAGGGCCCCTTTTACAAGGTCAGGATAACAAAACCACAACCTCACCTAGGAACCAGAAAATCCCCAACTGGAACAGGTTTCAGATTTTCCCTAGCGGAATAAGGGAGAGTGAATACAGACCTAAGGTCCAAGACCCTTACGTCAATAAGCTCCCTGATTACTCAGGTGCCAGAAAGCAGAGTGATCTCCATCACCTGGGAAGAGAGGAGGTGGGGCTAGAACCCTGGAGATATAAGCCTAGGTTATATTATAGTAGGAAGAAGGAGGGCAAGAGAGGAGAAGCTGTTACAAGCCGAGGCACAAATACGAGCCTAAGAAGCCTGATTAATGCTGAGCAGAGCAGGAGAAGCCTGACTAATGCTGGGCAGTGCAGAGGTGCAGGAGACACTCTCAGCTGTAATGAGAGGCTGTCAGCTGAGCCCAGTGAGCCAGAAGGAGAGACAGAGCCTATGCAACTAGGAGAGCCTGATGTAGCACTGAATGAGGAAGACACCCTCATGGATTGCTCTTTGTGCAAAGCCTTAGCCACTGAAGGGTTGAAGGAAAGCCAGCCCTGAGAGAAAACCCTCTAGAGCAGTGGTTCTTAACCAGTCCTCCTTGAACCCCTAGGCCAGTCGGGTTTTCAGGATATCCACAATGAATATGCATGAGAGAGATCTGCAAGCAATGAGGTGCTTGCAGATCTCTCTCATGCATATTCATTGTGGGTATCCTGAAAACCCGACTGGCCTAGGGGTTCAAGGAGGACTGGTTAAGAACCACTGCTCTAGAGCAAGGTAACCATAAGAAGCAGGTAGATGGATTGTAAATTTCCATGTGGTAAAGAGGGGAAGTTTTACTAAGACTTAAGAACAAGCTGTAGTTGTGAATTGTGCTTGTTAACCACCTGCTACCTGTGAAGTGAGACGGCAAGAAGCCAAATTAACTGTGAGGAAAAAGCTTTCTTTTTTTTGCTTTTGAATGTTCCTGAGAAACCTGGATAGAACTTTGTTTGCACGTAGAAAGTTCTTTCCTGTTTGGAGGTTTTTGTTTTTGCTGGTAAATTGGAAAACAGCCTGGAAAGGTTTGGGACTGAAAAAGAAGGCAAACTGCCACAGAAGAAAGCCTGTTTTGTGTTTTATACTTTAACCAGCAAGGCTAAAGGAAGCTGGTAGCCTTGCTGTTAAAAGGCTATGTTTTTCTGAGCTGAAGAATACTGACACTTTGGTTTTGGATTTTGTTTTGCTTATAACCTGTTGTACTTTGAAGAAGCCTGGAGAAGTATCCCTGAACGTGATATTTATGAACCTTGTTTTTTTGTGCTCAATAAATTTCTGTCATTGCCTTACCCAAGGAGCCCGACTACAGTTTTCTACCTGAAGCCATATATATAGAAATTAAACTACATTTCCCAGAAAGCATTGCGGGGAACCAGTCAATTAAGGCTGAAAGGGGAAAGTTCCTATTACAACCACGCCCTTCCAAGCTGGAAGCAAGTGGTGAGGGCGTGACAATACATATTGTTGGTTTTCACTTTTCATAGGTATAGTTATTAGTACAAAATTTTGCATAGGTAGGATATTATAGACTAGTTAGAATGTTTAAGAAAAAGATAAAAGAAACTGATTCTGACACTAGAAAAGTGGATGTACAAGTGCAGAAAGTTACAGAAAGTTATTAACAGATATCCACTCGCTGCTAAAACTTTAGAACAGTTCTGCAAGAAGTGGCGTAACTGGGCGCTACAGGACTCCGCTTTTGCCTGGCCAGCAAGCGGTACCCTAGACCCACGTTCGATACATGACTTGCAAACTAAGATAGAGAAGGACAAAACAGGACAGAAATTAGTGCAACACTTACAACATTTATTTAAAGGGTATTTCTATCCCGCCTTATCCTTCAATCAAGGCGGTGTACACAGCAAACAATCAATTGAATAGGCATTTGTGTTCTCAGGAATGCTTATACTGTACAGTGAATGTGTATGAGTGTAGGTAGATTGATTGGTGTGTGCTATTTACAGCATGAGCTTTATACAGTTATGTACAATGAGCATGCGGATGTCACATTATGGGTGGAGATTGCAAGAGAATGTGGCGAGGAGCCCCCTCCTTATAACCCCACACATAATCTGGGAGAAACAGGACTATATCCTGCCTTAACTGCAGTTGCAGCTATAGGATACCAAGATCCTATTCCTATAGATAAGGAACCTAAACAATCCAAGGGGACCCTCCACAGTAACTTGAAGGAGACCTCACCCGAAAGGAGATTTTATAACCAAATGCCCCCAGGAGCGATAGAAGATCCTGAGATGAGGGCAGAGTGTGAGGATATAGGGAGAGAGAAAGAAGAGTGGGCAGAAATATCAGGGACAGTTAAATTAGAATATTGTAAGCAGCCAATTTGTGAGAACGAATTAGAACAGTGGAAAGCAGAGTTAGAAGCCAGTTCTGAGGAATGGAAAAGGGCTCATCAAGAACAAGAGGAACAATTTAGAATAAGCCTAGAAAATCAGCAGGCTGAGTGGGAAGAGAAAGTTAAGGAGAAGGAAGAACAGGATAAATATAAAGAGAAATTAGAAGACTCACGAGTTAAAGATTGGGAGAAGCGGAAGTCAGAACTGGAGAAGTGGGAACAGCATAACAAAAAGGAGACAGACAGACAGGGTGAAAGAGGAGTAGGACAAATTAAACTCAACTCAAGAAAGACTGGACTCTTTGAGATCCAGCTATGAAATCAAAGAAAGTAATGCAAAGCACATTGGGATTGCAAGAAATAACAGTCAGACTGGAGCCTCACTAATGCCTAAGGAAACAGTAGCTGAGGGTGAGGGAAATCGTTACTTCATCGACCGATGGAATGACGATATGTATGGCTGGACATTGGAGAACCAGCCGCAAATGTTGCAATGGCCTCCCGAGGGAGCACTTGACAGTGCACATTTGAATACTGCTAGACTTTGTATTCATGGGGGAGCGGGAGATCCACAATGGGATTTAGATTACATGAAGACAGGATTAGAGGTGTGGGAAAAATATGAAGAAAAACTGTGCTTGCCCCTCTTGCATTCAAGAGGAGGAACTATTCGATATGTCCCTTGGAATTTTACTGATAGGGATAATATAGCTAATGCCTTACCTCCTCTTAGTAGAGGGGCAGTTTCATGGATTCAAAAGTTTGAGTGGGTAACGGCAGGGTATACTTTAGGGCCAGGGGATTAAAGCACTGTTAGCAAAACTCCTGGGAACTCATGCAATAAATCAAGTTTTTGCCAGAGCAAATTTATCCGAAGTTACTGTAGCAGAAACACGATATGAAGGGTTTAATGAGCACCGACCCAGAGTTTGGAATTCTATAAAAGAACTATACCCCACCCAGAAGAATTTAGGGCCACTACTGAAAATATGTTTTAAGATAGGATATATTGCCCGATTTCAAGATTTGTGGGAAACCCAGACAGGATGGTTTATTCTGACCCAGGTTTCTTGCCCCTATTTTTCCAAACACTTAGCAATACTTTGCCTAAATCAGTTCAATCAAGACTTGACACGATTGTGGGGTTAGAAGATGAGTTCTGGGCAAGACAGCAGTCACATATACACCATTTCGTCAAATTAACTGAAGAAGAACAGGTAAAACCTGAGAAGGATATGAAAGGTTTGCAGACAAAATTAATGGCATTACAACTGAGAGAGTTGCAGGAGGATCTTGATAAAAGTAAGGTTAAAGAGAAAGACAAGGAAAAGGACGATGAAAAGGAAAAAGAAAGACAAGGTTTAAATAAAACAGAAAAGCAGCATGAGGCAGAAAAGCAATAACTTAGGGTCATTATAAAACAGGAAAATGAAATTATTAGAGATTTAGAACAATATATCATTGAAGAAGACCCCTGGGAGAATTTTTGTTTATATGCTCAGGCTTGGAACCAGATAGGACCAAACAGTGGGGGTACTTGGAAAGGGGGACGGGCAGGACCACCTCAGTCACAGCATTTTCAGAGTTGCCGGAACTGTGGCAGAAGGGGACATCTTCAGCATGAATGCCGAAGCCCCCCAGCCTGAGGATCAGCAAAACCACAAGGGCCACCCAATGCTTAGCAGGGTCCTCAGAGCAGGTTTCCCCAGTGGCAGCCTCCTCAAGGGGGACCACAATGAATCTCTATGATGTTGCAGGCCATGCTCAATGAGCATGAGCCGATAATTGAAGTCCATCTAAATGGGTATAAAGTGCAGATGTTGTTGGATTCCGGAGCCACAACATCAGTACTGAATTCCCTACCCCCAGGAGTAAACCTCTCTCATCAAACTACTGTGACAACAGGGTTTAATGGAGACCCAATTACTACCAAACTGACAGTACCCATTGAGGTAGAACTCATTGGGCAACATATCTGTAAACCCCTATTGTATGCCCCACACTGTCCAGTTAATTTGATGGGACAGGATCTACTATCCGCCTTTGAGGTACAGATGACCTTTATCAGAACACCATCTGTTTTGCTCCTACAGACAGAGAGTCAGCCAAATTTTGCTAATATCCCACCTGAAGTTTGGGCTACCCCAGAAAGCCCTTGTGGCCTAATAAGGTCTGCATCACCTGTTCGAATTACATTAAAAGAAAATTGTCAGTGTATAAAAGATGCTCAATATCCCCTACAGCCAGAAGCTGTAGTAGGAGCAAGTGAGGAAATTGATATGTTATTGCTAAATGGTATTATAGAACCCAGCATGTCTCAATTTAATACACCTCTGTTTCCTATTAAAAAGCCCAATGGTAAGTGGAGAGTGCACAGTGACATCTCACACAGTAATCCCTCCAAGGAATGAACACAACTACTAGAGCACACTGTGACACTTCCACACAGTAATCCCTTCTAGGAAGGACTACATCTACCAGAGTGCACTATGGGGTATCTTTACTAAACCGTCTTAATGTGCGCCCGGCAACCTTATCGCGTGATAAGGTACCTTATCGCACAATAATGGCATTTTATCGGGCGCAAAGATACCTTAGCGCGTGATAATGCGCTCAGCGGCGCAAATGAGCACTGAGGGTGGAGAAAGGCTCCCGGAGGGCAGAGGAAGGCTCCCCAGGGGCGGAGAGAGAGGATCAATGGGCGGAGAGTGGGAGGGGAGAGGCTCCCTGCATACTAATGCTGTGGAATCCGGGGCTGAAAACTAACGCCAGTGAAACCCTGGCGTTAGAGCAGATTTAAAGGGAAAAGAAACCATTTACGTCAGCAATGTACAGCAAAACAAGGGAAACCTACAAAACGTGATAGGTGTGATACATGTGCACGGAACAAAAGGGCAAATAAACATTGAAAATGACCAGGAGAAAATGTAAAAAAGACATAACCAAGCTGGGCAATAGTGATATCAATGGGAAACATCAAAAAACACTACCAAAAAAGCTCCAAACAAAAGATATTAATTTTGGAAGGGTCTATGCTCTATCCCCATACAAGGTGAATGATCCCACAGTGAAATAGCGCTGATCAGGGTTCTCCCTTTCCATTGGACAGCTTTCCTATGGCATGCACATGTTCTGCAACAGCAGGACGGGCATGTCGGAATGGGCAACTGGACAGATGCTGGAAAAGGGGACACAGAGGGCTGCAGGCGGCACAAGCTGTGGAGCAGCTGGGCCACAGTGCGGACTAGGGTGATGCCTAGGTGACTCATAGGAATGCTGAAACAGTAGAGCAGCCAGACAGCAACTGATGAGGGCCCAACATGGGCACGAGTGTGTTTCCCATAGTGTCAGTGGGTGCAGTGCATCATGGGTACGGGTGGGTTAACCCTATGCTGGTAACCACAGCAGACAGTTTGTGTGGTGACCTGCAGTCCTTCGTTAGCCAGCCAGGGTTTTGTTAGTAACTGTTGAGCTGTAGCCCACTGGTTACTACACTGCCGGTAGAGCCAGAAGTTATGGGTTTGATCCAACTGTGCTGTTATTTGGTAGGGCTGTCTGAGGCATTTCCTTTTTTAATTTAAATTAGTGCTGCCAGCAAAAACACCCTCACATTGCTGTAACCTTAAGGCACCTCATAAGGCGCCCTATAAATCGCCCTATAAGGCGCTTTATAGGGTGCCCTATAGGCAACATTATAAGGTGCCTAGGTGGACAGTGCACTTTATAATGTGCCCTCTAGAGGGCCTTATAAGGCGCCTTATGCGGCACCTTAGGTTACGGCACTTTGAGGGTGTGTTTGCTGGCAGCACAGATCTAAAATAAAACCAAAAATGCCTCAGACAGCACCGAGTAAAAGTAAAGGGTAATGCCTCAGACAGCCTTATTCATCAAGCCCACTGGGGATCAAACCCATGACCCCTGTACCATCAACGGACTAACCATTGTGCTACAGCTCCTTTTCTGCATTTGCAGGTCAGCGTGCCTACTTAAGATTAACGCACGTTGCTCCCTCTGTTGTTGTTAAGTGCCGTCGAGTCGGAGTCGACTCATGGCGACCCTCTGGATAGCTATCCTAAATTGTGTTCGGTCTTCAGTCAGGCGGCTCATTGTTGACAGACTGGTACCCGTAGCTGCTGTTATTGTAGCGATCCATCTCATTGCTGGCCTTCCTCTTTTGCGTTGACCTTCTATCTTGCCAAGCATGATGTCTTTCTCTAATGATCTCTCTCTTCGCATGATGTGTCCGAAGTATGAAAGTCGAAGTCTTGTCATCTGAGATTCTAAAGAAAGCTTAGGTTTGATCTCCTCTAGTACCGACTGGTTTGTTCTTCGGGCAGTCCATGGTATACACAGTATTCGCCGCCAGCACCATAATTCAAAGGCATCAATTTTCTTCCTGTCTGTCTTTTTCACTGTCCAGCTTTCACATCCATATGATGTTATTGAAAATACCATGGCTTGAACAAGTCGAATCTTTGTATGGAGAGAGACATCTCTACTCTTGAGAATCTTATCTAGGTCTTTCATAGCCATTCTGCCAAGATCAATGCGTCGTCTGATTTCTTGACTGCTTGTTGCTTCTTTATTGATAGTTGATCCAAGTAGGTTAAAGTTGTTCCTTAGCAGAACTCCAGTCCAGTCCCTTTACTCTCGGGTTGCGCAACCCTTCCAGCAGCTTGGAGGCTGAGCCCATCATCGTTTTGATGATGGTGTGGTATAAATACCACTGGCACCACCCCTAGGCACCAGTATTCTCAGCCTCCAAGCAGCTGGAGGGCTACCGTAAGCCAAGAGCTTACTGGTCTTTTAGTTCCTTTCTTAACCTTTTATTAACCTTTTAGTTAATTGCTTTAATTTCTTTGATTTACCTTATTTAGTTGAGGGAGTTCTTCTCTACTCCCGGGTGTTTCTCTTTTCGGAATCTCTAGTTCCTTATTCCCCCCCCCCCCCTTCCCGGTCCTCCGGAGTCCGTGGGAAGGAGAAGGTTGTTTCCTGGGCAGCAGGCCGCTTCGGGCATTCCCCCCCCCCCCCCCGCGGGTGCGGCATCCGGGACTTCAGTTTTCTGCTCCTCTCTCTGTTGCCTCGCGCCGAAGTCCCCGTGGCGGACTGAGCGCTGGAGGCATCCCCACGCTGAAGCCCCGATTCGGGGGCTGAGTACGGGGACAGCAACGCTACTATCCCGGCCTCCCTGCCGCCTCGCGCTTTCAGCGTCTCCCCAAGCTGAGCGCTAGAGGCGGCGGCAGATCGTCGAGGCATTCTTGCCCTAACGGCTGGGGGAGCCGGCAGTAAAAGCAAGTTCGCCGGCTGCACATCCTGACTCCACGTGGCTGAGGCCTACCACGTGGAGTCTATCTTCAGTCAGCGGATTCATCGTGCCGAGCGCGGCTCAGGGAACATCGGGTCACAGAAACCGCAAGTATTGCAGAGTCTCAAGATCTCTGAATGTATTCTTAATTTTTAAGAATTTATTCTTTATTTTATTAACTTTATTCCTTTTTATTTTTGCCTTTTTGGGGCTTGGTTGGGTCCTTGCATACCCCCCCCCCTCCCCTTACTGTTCCTAAAAAAGTTTTGTTTTTCTTTAGTTTTAATTCAGTCTAGTTCAGGTTTGATTTCTGGTCCTTTGCCTTTTGGTTCTCCGGATCCTCTCTCTCAGGGGGGGACTCTTGAATACAAAACCTAGAGAGGAGGAAGAATGACGGGGAAATTACGCTGCCCGTCCTGCGGCACATGCAGAATGGCGGATTCTGAGGCAGGCATTTGCCGGGGTTGTGCTGCTGAAGCAGCTTCTGTTGAGCAGGAGATTCAGTTGGCCAGGGATCAGCCTGCTCAGGTCTCTCAAGGTCCCAGGGACGGGGGAGAGAGGATTCTTCTACCATCCCTCCGCCCTCTACATTGGTCTGTCCAGGCTCCTCGCAGACTCTTCCCTCGGCCCCCAGTGGAACGGAGGGAGGTTGGGAGTTTTTTTCACCAGAATTTGTCCTCCTCCTACACAAAGCTTATTGTATGCGTCAGCAGGGAGTCATGGGGCCTCCAATGCCGAGAGAGAGGGTGGTCGACCCGGTCCAGGGAAGACAAGCTCCCATGACCCTGGAGCCCCCCCTAAGCGCTCTAGACTAATGGGTGAGGAACCTCTCACGCCTCCTTCCCCTACCACCCCGGATGAGGAGGGCTCAGACAGGGAAGTGGGCGAGGAAGATGAAGAGCTCGAGGAGGGGGAGATCCCAGAAGAAGAGCACTCCAGAATAGTTAGAGTATTTCGCCGGGAAGAGCTCCCATCCTTAATTAATGAGTCCATGAAGATGCTCAATATGGCATCAGACATCCCTGCAGAAGAAGAAGCGTTGGAGGATCCTTTGATCCAAGCCGTCAGAAAAACACAGAAAGTCTTTCCGGTCCACAGGGTGGTACGTCAGATGATCCAGGAGGAGTGGGATCAACCTGAGTCCAGTCTAAGGGGGGTACGAGCCATGTCTCGCTTGTACCCAGTGCCGGAAGCGGACAAGGACCTGCTGAAATCCCCAAAGGTAGATGCGGCGGTCTCAGCTGTGACAAAGAAAACGACCATTCCGGTCGAGGGCGGCGCAGCACTTAAGGATAGTCAGGATAGAAAGCTTGACTCGTTATTGAAGCAAGCCTTCGATGTTAGTGCCCTCGCCCTGCAGGCCTCAGTTTCAGGAGCATGGGTAGCAAGAGCCTGCCTGAGGTGGGCTCAACAGCTTCAACTAGCGGATAGCGCCGCCACTGACGCGCAAGCTAGTGCTGCACGCTTAGAGTCAGGTTCCGCCTTTCTAGCGGATAGTCAGTACGACCTTATTAGAAGCCTAGCCAAAAATATGGCTTCGTTGGTAGCAGCCAGGAGATATCTGTGGCTACGCAATTGGGCGGCGGACCCCTCCTCGAAGGCTCGCCTGAGTCGCCTCCCCTTCAAGGGGAGACTACTATTTGGTGAAGACCTAGAAAAGCTAGTGAAAGACCTGGGCGAGTCTAAGGGAGGTAGGCTCCCGGAAGATAGACCCAAACAAAACCGTTCGACGGTCCCTACTCGCAATCAAACCAGGGACTCTCGTAGGTTCCGGCCGTTCAGACAGAATTTTTTTACTAGGGGTCGCCCCTTTCCTAGAGGTCAAGGTTTCCGAGGGTTTCGAGGAGCAGGAAGAGGCTTTGGGTCTTCCTCCGCTTCCTCAGGCCCTAGGAAAACACAATGAAATGACGGGGGCCCAGGAAAAAGGCCTGCTGGTGGGGGGCCGGTTAAGGCAGTTCTTTCCCGCCTGGGCCCGAGTCACATCGGATCGTTGGGTACTCGAAATAATCAGAGAGGGTTATGCCCTCGAGTTCACAAAGAAAGTACCCCCAGCCTTTATGCAATCTCCCTGCGGATCTCCAGAAAGGAGAGCAGCAATAGAAGACACCCTTTCAAGGCTGATCGAGTTGGGAGCGGTGACCCCGGTCCCGAGAGACCAATACGGCTCCGGTCGATACTCGATCTACTTTGTGGTGCCAAAGAAAGAAGGGTCCTTCCGCCCAATCCTGGACTTAAAGCAAGTCAATCGTTGTCTCTCGGTTCCTCATTTTCGAATGGAGACTCTGAGGTCGGTCATTGCAGCGGTAAGACAGGGGGAGTTTCTAACATCGCTGGACTTGACGGAAGCATACTTACATATCCCGGTCCGAAAATCTCATCAGCAGTTCCTGAGATTTGCAGTGCCGAGGGGTCATTTTCAGTTCCAGGCTCTTCCCTTTGGCCTAGCAACAGCTCCCAGGACATTCACCAAGGTAATGGTAGTCGTAGCCGCGGCTCTTCACAAGGAAGGGATTCTAGTTCATCCATACCTGGACGATTGGCTGATTCGGGCAAAAACCGAGTCAGAGAGTCATGCAGCTACGACCAGAGTGGTGGAATTCCTGGAGGAGTTGGGTTGGGTCATCAATCGGGCAAAGAGCAGATTAATCCCCTCACAGGAGATCGATTACCTCGGAGCATGATTCGACACAAGGAGAGGAAGAGTCTTCCTGTCGGAACAGAGGTTACGAGATCTGAGGAATCTGGTTTCTCGCTTCATTGCAAGACGGATCCCTACCGCCTGGCATTACCTTCAACTGCTGGGCACCATGGCGGCAGCAATAGAGGTAGTACCGTGGGCCAAGGCACATATGCGACCCCTCCAACGTGCATTGTTACGACGGTGGTCCCCGCAGCTTCATCCCTTATCCATGCAGCTGCCTTGTCCTCTTCAGGTCAGAAGGACTCTCCTCTGGTGGGAGCGCCCGAAGAACCTTGGATGCGGGATGCCCCTAGACCCACCGCAATGGATACAACTAACGACGGATGCAAGCCTCGCAGGATGGGGGGCTCATTGCGAGGGACAGTTCGCACAGGGGAGCTGGACCCCGACGGAAGCTCGGTGGTCCATCAACAGGTTAGAGTTGAGGACAGTGGCGCTAGCTCTCACAGCTCTCGAGCCCTTGGTACGGCAAAGGGCGGTCCGCGTCCTCTCGGACAATGTCACCACGGTGGCCTACATCAACCGCCAAGGGGGGACGAGCAGCCCGCTGCTGGAGAAGGAGGCAGACAGCCTCCTTCAGTGGGCCGAAGCACATCTATTGAACCTGTCAGCTCAACACGTGGCGGGAACAGACAATGTGACGGCCGATTATCTCAGCAGACACAAGATAGACCACGGAGAATGGGAACTAGCGCAGGAAGTGTTCGACCAAGTGGTAGCCCGCTGGGGAGCACCGATCATGGACCTCATGGCGCGCTACGAATCTTCCAAAGCGAGTCGGTTCTTCAGTCGAAGAAAAGAAAGGATGTCAGAGGGCTTGGATGCCCTGGTCCAGAAGTGGCCTTCGGAAGGTCTCCTGTACGTGTTCCCGCCCTGGGCCCTCATAGGGAGAGTTCTAAGACGAATAGAGGCCCATCCAGGTCTGGTAATACTCATAGCTCCGGATTGGCCACGTCGCCCATAGTATGCAGACCTGGTGAGACTTACGGCTCATCGCCCTTGGAGGCTCCCCGACAGAAAGGATCTACTACGGCAGGGTCCGGTACTCATGCCCCACATGCATCGATTCTCGCTTACGGCTTGGCCCTTGAGAGGGCTCGGCTCGTGAAGCGAGGTTACTCAGCCTCGGTAATTGCAACACTGCTGAACGCTCGGAAACGCTCGACCTGTCTATCCTATGTCAGGGTTTGGCGCATATTCGAGGCGTGGTGCGCCGATCACCATAAGAAACCCTCAGAAGCCTCAGTTCCGGAGGTGTTAGGGTTCTTACAAGCAGGTTTCGAGAAAGGTTTGGCTCACAGCTCGCTACGAGTCCAGCTAGCGGCCATCTCTTGTTATAGAGGTAAGGTGCGGGGCAAGTCCCTAGGAGAGCACGTTGATGTGAGTAGATTCCTGAGGGCGGTCAAGCGCTTACGACCTCAACAAAGATCAGTGATTCCCCCTTGGGACTTAAACCTGGTTTTGGATTCCCTAACCAGGGAACCCTTCGAACCGGCTAGGAGTTCCTCCCTAAAAGACTTGACCCTCAAGACGGTGTTTTTGGTAGCTATTTGTTCGGCCAGGAGGGTCTCCGAGCTTCAAGCTCTCTCTTCTCGACCTCCCTTCCTGTCCTTTTTCAAGGATAAGGTGGTCTTACGGACGGTCCCTTCTTTCCTACCCAAGGTCTCCTCCCCTTTCATATGAACCAAACAGTCTCACTTCCGTCTTTCGCAGGAGAAGCACAGATAGGAGAGAGTAACAAACTGCGCCTACTAGATTTGCGTAGAGTGCTCAGACGGTATCTTTCACGCACAGCGGCTTTCCGCAAGTCCGATCGGCTCTTCATTCAATTTGGAGGGCCACACAAGGGACAAGCGGCGGCCAAAGCGTCCATTTCTAGGTGGATCAGGGAGACCACCGCCTCTGCCTACATTCTCAAGGGGAGGCAGGTCCCAACAGGGCTTCGCGCGCATTCGACTCGAGCGCAGGCAGCTTCCTGGGCAGAGCACAGCTTGGTTCCGCCGCTAGACATCTGTAGAGCGGCTACCTGGTCCTCGCTGCATACCTTTTCCAAGCACTACAGACTGGATGTCCAGAGTAGAGCAGACACCAGGTTTGCGGGTGCGGTACTTCGGTCCGGGTTAGCGAACCCCACCCAGGTATGAACTGCTCTGTTACATCCCGAGAGTAAAGGGACTGGACTGGAGTTCTGCTAAGGAAAAAGTAATTAGTCCTTACCTGCTAATTAGTGTTCCTGAAGGAACTCCAGTCCAGTCCCTGATCCCGCCCAGGTTCGACTTTCTAGTGGTCAGAAGAGAATAAAGGACCGAAGTCGAGGCACGGAGCGAGGCGGAAGATGGAAACCCCGGTAGGAAGAGCCCAAGCGGCGGGGATAAGAGCTTGGGAGGTCCAGGGATGAGTGTCCAAGGGCTGGGGCGGCCTCGGGTGAGCCTTCTCCTTCCCCCCTCTCCCTCCCTTACCGCTGTTCTGTCAGTTAAAAAAATAAAATAAAATAAAAAAAAAATAATAATAATAATATCATATATGGCTATATATAGAAAATACTTTGGTTCCTTTAGTTTGAGTTTGTTTTTACACGTTATAGTTACGGTTATCTGTCAGTTCTGCTTTTGCATTAGATTACTGGTGCCTAGGGGTGGTGCCAGTGGTATTTATACCACACCATCATCAAAACGATGATGGGCTCAGCCTCCAAGCTGCTGGAAGGGTTGCGCAACCCGAGAGTAAAGGGACTGGACTGGAGTTCCTTCAGGAACACTAATTAGCAGGTAAGGACTAATTACTTTTTCACGATTTCAATTTCTTCTCCTTCAACGATGAACCTGTTGATTATGCCAGTTGTCAGGATCTTTGTCTTCTTTACATTAAGGTGCAGGCCCATTTTGAGACTATGTTCTTTGATTGTGAGAAGCAAATGATCGGCTTTCCTAAAGCTGCGAGAGTTAAAGAAAAAGTTCCAGCCTCGAATTGGAATGTTACAAGATGCTCAAGGTTCTATGTTGAATGATGCTGAGAAGATCAAAAAAAGGTGGAAGGAGTATACAGAGTTTTTATATGATAAAGATCAAGTGGACCAACAGCCGTTTCAACCTATACCTTATGATCAGGAACCATTGGTGATGAAAGAAGAAGTTGAAGCAGCATTGAAAGCCTTATCAAAGAACAAAGCACCAGGCATTGACAGCATTCCCATAGAAGTATTGCAGCAATCTGATGCAGCTGTTACCGTACTTACACGGCTCTGCCAAGAAATATGGACGACAACATCATGGCCAACTGATTGGAAAAGATCTGTGTTTATACCAATACTAAAGAAAGGTGATCCAACTGACTGTGGAAATTATTGCACAATCGCTCTGATCCCACATGCCAGCAAGATTCTACTGAAGATTATTCAAAAGAGACTACAGCCATACCTAGAACAAGAACTACCTGAAGTGCAAGCAGGGTTCAGGAAAGGGCGAGGAACGAGAGACATCATTGCGGATGTGAGATGGATCCTTGAAAAGACTAAAGAATACCAAAAGGATATCTATTTGTGCTTTATCGACTATAGCAAGGCTTTTGACTGTGTAAACCATGAGAAACTCTGGGCCACATTAAGAAGCATGGGTATACCAGAACACCTGATCGTTCTTTTGCGCAATCTGTACATTGATCAAGAAGCAACAGTTCAAACGGAACAAGGAGAAACAGAATGGTTTAAAATAAGCAAAGGTGTAAGACAAGGCTGCATACTTTCCCCCTACCTGTTTAATTTATATGCAGAACAAATCATCAGAGAAGCAGGACTGTATGAAGACAACAGAGGTGTGAAGATTGGTGGAAGACTCATCAACAACCTTCGCTATGCTGATGATACCACATTACTGGTTGAAAGTGAAGATGATCTGAAACATTTGCTTCTCACAATCAAAGAACATAGTCTCAAAATGGGCCTGCACTTTAATGCTCCCTCTATCGCCTGATAATGTGCGCAGCAAATAGGAGTGTATCCTGCATGCACCCCATCTAAGATGGAGTTGGGAAGGTGTCCTGCATGCACCCGGTCTGGAATGTTTTAGGGGGGGGGGGTACTGGGAGGGGAGGAAAGCAGAAACCTCAGATTGGGACCAGCATGATCAGAGAATGAAATGATCAGGCAACAAAGGTAGAAGAGAATTTTATTTTCAATTTAATGATTGGAGTTGGTGCACTCTTTATATTTCATACAGTACAGGGAAATGCATTTCTTTTTATTTCTCTGGTGTTGCACTGAATGCAGAATCTGGCTTTTTGGGGATGCAGTTTAGTTTTTATCTATATGTTTATTTTTAGGTTATGGTCACTTATTCAGTTCTTGCTGAGGGTCTGTGTTCTGAATGTGTGACCAAGGTCAGGTATTCTGTTAACATGGAGTTTGTACTTAGCGATCTGTACTATAGTAATCTGAATTGTTCAGCTTTTCAAATAGATATTGGACGTTCCAGGGCCCACTTGCAGGATTTACAGTGATGCTTTTTTTGGGTATGATCCTTATGTAATTTTTCGAACTTGGTGCTGGTATGGTAGGTTTGCTCTATAGATCCTTAATGGCTTTGTTGTAGGGTTTTGTATTAGTTCACAGTATGCCTTGTACTGGAGAAATGTTTGTTAGTGAGATGATTAGAATGAGATTTTTTTTATTTTAGATACTGAGTTCTGTGGGTGAATGTCCTAGTTCTGCTCTGCACCCATTCTTGAGGAGGGGGTTCTGTGGATGTAAAATTAATGTTCAGAAAGAAATAGCAAGAACCATGATGCAGTTTATAACAGCAAAATAAAAATGATTTATAATTTGGTGCAATAAACTGTGCTTTTAGCTTCTTAGGGGCATGTTTACTAAAAAGCGCTAATTTGCGCACCGCAAAATAGCGCACTAAAAGCAGCACTTAAGTGCTCTTAAACGCCCCGCAAACATGCGATGAAGCCCCGCACACTTGCGCGTCACAGTAACGGGTGCCGCACAAGTACGGGCCCGCAAATGTCCGATAGAGGCGTGGAAAGGCTGACGGAGGGCGGAGGAAGGCCCCGGAGGGGCGGAGAGAAGGGGTTAATGGGCGGGGAAGGGGAGGGGAGAGGCGCCCCGCACATTATCGGGGCTGAATTTAAAAAAAAAAATAGCGCGAGTGAATCACTCGCGGTAGAATGCATTTAAAGGGAAGAGAAACCATTTCCGTCAGCAATGTACAGCAAAACCGGGAAAACCTGCAAAACGTAAGCAGTGTGATACATGTGTCCAGGCCAAAAGTGAGAAAAAAATATAAAATGACCAGAACAAAAATATTAAAAATAGTAAGTCAGCTGGGGAATAGTTATAGTAATGGACAAATACAAAAATCACACCCAGGAAAGCTCCAGAAAAAGGAAATGAATTTTGGAAGGGTCTATGGAGCGGAGACTCCCACAAAAATACCTTTCATCTTTGGAGCTTTCCTGGGAGTGTACCTAATGGTTGCCCATTAATAGCACTGTTGCCCATCTTGGTTAAAAGTACAGCCCCTGTGTTACGTGGTCATCTCCGGGGCATATTTGCATGTTTGTCACCAGACATGGTGAATGAGCCCACAGTACAAATGTGCACAGCAGGGTTTGGGACCCCATCCTGACAGGTTTCCCACCTCCAGGTACTGCACTGTCTCTGTGGCCACAGTGTGGTGCAGTGGACAGAGCCAGTACCTCTAAGACCAGAGAGTAACAGTTTCAAATCCCAGCTGGGGCTCATGCCAGCCCAGTCCCAATATTTTAACAACCACCAAACAGAGATGTTAAAGACACACCTGAATTGCAGAGAACATAAGCATGTTGCAAACACCCATATTTTTCCCTACACCACACACACCCCAGAACAATGGGCATCACCCACAGACGAGTCGCCCAAATACAGTCCTGGAGTGGCTCAACTCAATCAGGCCATATGCTTTTGCCAAGATAAGGAAATGCCAGTATGTTGGCAGAACGGTACAGATGGTGGAGGGGGCAGTGCCTGCTAGCCACAGAAGACAGTGGCCAAGCCATGTGCAGGCTGGCACCGTCCACTGCAACAGACAGGCCCTGATGGATGTACAGTCATGGACCTCCCAGGGAACACAGCCAATATGTGGCTACACAGTGATGCAGTGCACACAGACAGTGTATACAAGAGCAGAAGGTCACAAGTTCAAAGCTCAGCTGGTGCTCCTGCCAACCCAGTCCACATATTTTAACCACCAGCAAACACAGATAGTGAAGACACCCCTTTATTGCAGGGAACATAAGCGTGTCTCAAACACCCATAATGTACCCTACACCGCACACACCCCATTACAATGGCCATTACTGACAGCCAAGTTGCAAAAATGCAGTCCTGGAGTGGCACAACTCTATCAGGTCACATGCATTTTCAAGATAGGGACATGCCAGCATGTTGGTGGAAGGGTACAGGTGGTGGTGGGGCCAGTGGCTGCTAGCCACAGCATACAGTTGTCTAGCCATGTGCATGCTGGCACCGTCCACTGCCACAGACAGGCCCTTTTGGATGTACAGTCATGGACGTCCCAGGGAACTCAGCCAATCTGTGGCTCCACAGTGGTGCAGTGCACACAGACAGTGTATACAAGAACAGAAGGTCATGGGTTCAAAGCTCAGCTGGGGCTATTGCCAATCCTGTCCACATATGTTTTCCACAACTAAACTGTGCTAGTAAGCACAAACCTTTAATGCTGAGGACATAGGCATTGGTAAAACACCTATCATTTACCATCCCAAGCACAGATACCATGAACAGGGGCATCACCTAGAGCAGAGTATCCCAAATGCAGTCCTGGAGGACCACACACCATTCAGGTCACATGCTGCCTCGAATACAAATGACTGTGCTGCATATCTATGCACCACCCCCATGTTATGCAGATGTAGCACATGCATATCCATGAGGGACAGCATAAAACCTGAACAGTGTTTGCCACACCATGACTTGATGTTGTAAACCCTGATGAAAAGCAGCAGCCAACAGGCCCTGACACACCCACACCCACAGGCCCCATTGGACAATGCATCCTGGAGAGGCAGGACAGTGGGCCCTGCCTGTAACCCCCAATAGTAGCATTTGCATACCTTAGCAATGCCACCCTACACCTGGGTATATGGTGCACAGCTATCTAAAGTTTCCATTGAAAACAGTTAGATATTGATTTACACACTCAGCACATTTTGCCCATTGAGCACCACCATAACAATCATTCAGATGTGTGTGTTGTATGCAGCAGGTCTGGCGTCTGACAGTGTGTACCTCCCTGGGGAGTGACCCCCAACAGTCTTGTGTAACATATCCATGCCTGGAGTGTTCCCAGGAGTGGTGTGTTGGCCAGGGCTGCTGAAACTCAAGATTGTAGCACAAAAGAGGACCAACCTGGGTAATGGTCACAGCAATGTGAAACATCAACAGACACTCTCAAGAAAGGCAGGGCAAAAAAATATGAATGTCGGAAGGGTTCCCAGCTCCTGCAGCATAAAAGGTGAATGATCCCACATTGATGTAGTATAGAGCAGGGTGCCCCACACCAATGGACAGGTCCCCTATGGCATGCACATGTTGCACAACGGCATGTTTGAGTTGGGGGGAAGTGTGGAGGACTAGGTAGGCACCCGAAAACCAGAAAGCGCAGCATAGGTAGTTGCCTACATGCACACTGGATGGTCTAAAACTGTGCGGCCCCAGCACCAGCAGCAGAAGGGCCTGCAGCATGTTGGCAGAGGTTTCCTGGTATCAGAGGTGGGCAGTGGCAGGTGGCCAGAGAAGATGGAGGTAGAGCCCCTAAAACGTGGGTGCAGTGGACTACAACAGAAAGGCTCCCTCTGACAAACAGACATGCTATCTCCAGGGTCCACGTTGACTCTGTGTCTGCAGGGTGGTGCAGGGAACTCAGCCAGTGTGTTGTGGAGCCAAAGATTAGCAGTTCAACTCCCAGCTGGGGCCACCAGCAACACAGTGCACATATTTTACCCACCAGTAAACCGTGATAGGAAATAAAAACCCTTCTTGTAGAGAACAAAAGCAGGTTCAGAGGACCTCTATTTTACCATAAGGAGCGCATACCCCTCAAAAACTGTACACCACCTACAGCAGAGTCCACACAATGCAGTACTGGAGGGCCACATGTCATTTAGCTGTGATGCTGTCCCCAATATAAGCCCATGTCAGCATGGTGGCGGACGCCTACTGCTGGCAGAGGGGGCAGTGGCTGCTGCACCACAGCAGATGCTGGCCTAGCCACCCTCATGTGGCTGCAGTACAATCCAAAAGACAGACCCTGTGTGACAAACAGCCATGGACTCCCCCGGGAATGTACTGTTGCTGTGCTAAGACGGTGGTGCAGTAGACGTAGCAAGTGCCTCCAAGAGCAGAAGGCCCCAGGTACAAATCCCAGCTGGGGCACCTGCCATCCCAGTCCCCATGTTTTACCCATGCACAAAACCTGGTAGTAAAGAATGGAAATACCCTGCTGAGGACATAAGCGTCGGTCAAGATACCATATTTTACCATAAACAGCACACAACACATAAACATATGCCTCACCCACAGCAGAGTCACCCAAATGCATCCATGTTGGGTCACACATCACTCAGGTTGGCTGATGTCTCCAATAAAGATGCCTGTGCTGCAAGTTAAGTGAACACCACCATGGTATGCAGTTGTATCAGAGGCATATTCATCACGGACATCATGAAAACGCGACCAGTGTTTGCACCACATTGACTGGAGTTGTGAACATCTGCCCTAGAGCAGTGGGCAACAGGGGCAGAAACACCTGCACCTGCAGGCACCGTTATGTGAAGACCAATGCAGCGGCTGGATGTCGGACCCTGTGTGTTCCCCCCAAAACTAGCATGTGCATGCATTACCAATCCTACACTACACATGGGGAGACGTCGCACAGATATCCAAAGCCTGTTATGAGCACTGACTGATAGAAATGCCAATGCTAAGCACAAGCAGATCATTGAGCTGTAACATACCACCGTCTCTGATGTATGTGCAATGTGTGTCAGGTCATGTCTCCTCCAGAGACTAGCACCCTGGAAAATAACTCCAAAAGTACACCCTTACATTGCCATGGCCGCACTGTGCCCATTACTGGTGCATTGGCAAGGGCTCCCAAACAACACTACATCTGCTCAATGCTGTCCTAGGTGTGGGGAGTGTGTGTCTGTCTATCCTGTGTGTGTTGGCTGCCAACACCTCCCACAGCCCACACTGATAGCACCGTTGGCAGTATTGGCCTGCCTATGTGCATAATGAGGAGCAAAGTGCAGGTAGCCCGCCTCTCGGACCAATAAATGCACCAGCAGGTGGGGCACATGGAAGCCTCACGGGCCCCATGCTATTCTGTCTGTGTGAATGGCATCTGCCGAGCAGCTGCATGGTGTCGTGAGAGGCCCATCACGGGCCACTACCGCTCAGCTGGAGACCCACATTGGGATGCGATGTGTGTTGAGGATGCTGTGGAACTCCAATTACATGCATACCCTTCCCGGAGCCACACCCCATAGGGGATGACACAGATCCCTACTGTGTAGGTGAGCTGGCCCACAGGGGACACCCACTATGGGGTGCATACACTGCCAATGGTGCCGAGGGGGTTCCCACCAGTGGTGACTATGTCACACCTGTTTCACAGGACAACAGACACACACACCTTGGACAGCTGCTGTCATTGCACAGCAGGGATGTGAATGGAAAAGAACACCATGTCCCCTAGGTGATGTGTCACCCCCCTCATCTGTGTCTCTGTCACGCCCCTTCTGTCCCCCTCTTCCTCCCCCCCTCTGTCTGTCCCTGTCGCTCCCACCATTCCACCGTTGTGTTGTGGGCTGGTGGTGGTAGGAGGGGGGCAGCATGCAGTGACCCTGTGATACTCCTGTCTGATGCCCTATGTGACAATGCATGTGTATGCCAGCTAGGATCCATTGATTCTGCTGTGACACATATGTGCAAACCTATTCCCACATTTCCAAGGGATTGACTGCTGGAGGTGCGTTACAATGCTGTATATGCCACAAACAGCAGGGGTGGGGGAGCAGCAAGATGCGGCCCACACAAGGCATTGTCTGGTTTTACAAAGCACCAGTGACAGTTGCTAGGTCTTGACACAGGACAATGTTTGCATATCCACAGGTGGAGGATCTGAGGAAGAAGGCGCGTGAGCTCAGACACTTCCACCCCGAGTTCCTGGCACGCTACAGCAGGCAGCAAGAGCCCCACCAAGATGGTGAGTATTGGCAGGGCTAAACCACAGCTTCAGGTGGACCATTGGACCACCAGCCTGTGTTTTGCCTTTATGTGTACATATTTCATGTGCCACACATGGACGTGCCCTGATGTCTGTTATCCTTCACAGACAGTGATGCCAGTGACCAGGCCCCACACCCCTCTGCCTACTGTCTGTGGAGGCCCACCACTCGCCGCCCAAGGGAGCTTGAGCAACATCTGGAGGAGGATGTGGAGGCAGAGCAGCAGCACACAGAGGAGGAGCGGATGGAGGTGGTCGTCATCAGCGACACAGACGTGGGGGAGGAGGACGTGGATGTCCCCCCCCCATACCCCTAACCAGGGGGAGGACGAGAATGGGACAATGGGGGGTGCAGGGGAGAGGGGTACCGGGGGTGAGGGTGGTGGGAGAGAGGGGGGACGGGGTGTCATTGTATGGGCAGGGAGGGTGGAGGGAGGGCGTGCAGGGAGGGGTCAAGGGTGGGAGGGGGGTGGTGGGGAACACAGCCCAGCACAGGGCCAGCAGTCAGACACTGCAGGCATCAGCACAGCATGGGCGTCAGGCAGATCATGCGGCATACAGGGCCACTGTCACACCACATGCAGATGCCAGCACACAGACCACAGCCACTGTGTGTCTGTGTGCTGGCAGGGGCATGCACGATGTGTTTGTGGCCCTGGATGCCGCACAACGTGACATCCATGTTGTGCTACATGCGCTGCAGTGCCTGACTGGGGCTGTTAGGCAGGTGGCCACAGATGTGGTGCAGCTGGCATCCCTATGGCCACCTGCTGAAGAGCGTCACAGGTCCCAGCGATGGCACCTGTGACGCCCCCATGTGCCCTGTGCTGTGCTGTGTCCCCCCCCCACACACACATGTGCCATGGGATGTTGGGCATATTGCCCATTGCAGATGTTTTGTTGAAATAAACGTTTTGTTAATGACTTTGACGCAATGGTCACGTGTCTACCTTACACACACACCATGTATGCAAACATGGGATATGTCAATGCACCTGGCTAGGCTAGTAACGTACACAGGGGTACCATACGGGTACCAGCCCCACATGTGGACCTCTGTGAGACACATATGTGCATGGCCATGGAACAAGGGTAGGCACAGGTGATGCTGCATGGCTGTATGTTTCCAAAAACCCCTTGAATGTCACAGGGATGGGTCTGTGATAACATAGGTTGCTAGTGGAGAGCAGCATTGTACATACACATGGCACCCATGTGTGTCTGTGACACATGTATGCCATTGTGTGGCGGGACAGGCATGTCACCACTGCTAGGGATAGGGCCAATGGGCACAGATCTGCCCCCAATGTGCGCGGTTGAAGGGGATGGAAATGGTGACTGATCTGGATATTGTTGCTGTAACCGTGTAGCAGTCAGACAGGTGCAATTGGGCCCATGTCTAAACCTGTCTGCTGCAGCCAAGGGGCAGTGAACACAACGTGTGCATGTGTGGAATGCCAGGTGATGCCATCTGTGCAGTAATACCTGACAGTCTGCACAATCCAGCAGCAACGGGCCTGGTCTCAGCTCATCTGGCCATGGTCAGAACATCTGTGTGTACACAACATAGGGTCTAAGAGGGACACACACTGCACTGATACATGTTATGTGTGCTATGGTAATACGTTATTTGTAACTTTATTGGCGGCGGCGTGGCCTACCACGTCTGCCATGCCGCATTACAGGTCCCCCTTCTGCTGGCACCACCCCCTCTTCTGGTGCCTGTGGTGGTGGTGGTGGCGGAGGTGGTGCCATCCGCTGCAGCACAGCGAGTATGCCCTCCAGGGCCACACACATCCTGGCACTGTTGTCCCGTCTTTCCAGTCGTAGATTAATAGTCTCCTGTGTGTTTCGGTCAACTGATTGCCTCAGAGCTGCCAACTCCTGACGAATGACTGTGTGGGGAAGAAATGGTGGTGTGTGAAATACCTCTCCAGGGTCCAACGGTCAAACATTACAAGGTGACACATATGACACATGATTTTCCCTGTCATGGTACAAACTGTAGCATTCAAATGCATATTTTTATGAACATACATTCTGAAAAGGTGGGGTTTCTGACAACACACAGGGCATGCCCAATGTACGTGCTGTGAGGGGCACACACAGGGATACACGATCTGCGCAATAACAACAACTTCCTACAGATGTAGCAATAGGCCCTGAGACACATAGCAACAACATGTACACTGTGTGAGGGGCTGGAGGGTGTGCGCTTGACAGCAACGACACTTGGGGCTACGCATTGATTATGTGAGTTTGAATGTGAACAGGCAGACCATGTTGGAGCAGAGTTTGGGGGATACACACAGCATGGCCAGGTGACCAGTGCAGCGCTATTGACTATGAGGGATGGTGTTTGAACAGCAGATTGCAAACCCTCACCTGGGCTGGTCCACAAATGCCACATGTGTCTGACAGCAAAGGGGTTCACATCCCCCCAGGGGGGTACTCCAGGGGGTCAGATAACAGTGCATTTACACCTTTGGAACCATGTTGAGGGCTCACAACGTGCATGTTGATGACAGGATGGTGCAGCACAGGGAGACAGACTGCAGAATGCCATAGGCAGGGTGATGCTACGCATGCAACTGCTGGTGGCAAGCCTTAGGGAAGAGTGGGCAGTCACAGACATGGGGCGGGAGTGCATCCCTGTCTGTGCTGGGCAGCAGGGGTGTCAGCAGTGAGGTGTTCATAGTTTTAAGACACATCACGGGCCATATTGACAAACGGTGTTCTATGTTCGGATATCAGCAAACCAAGCAAACGTACACCTCATTGTCACATATTGTATTGATGCCGGTGAAGCACAGCCCTGGGAGGGGAGGGAAACAAAGGTTTTACCCATAAATGGGGGGTGGCCTCACCTAAGCATAGATCCCAAAGTGGACCTAAATCACAGACCCACCCTTGCAATGCTAGCCTACAGCCTCACCCAGTCTCCAGGGCATTTGTAGGGAGAGAGAAGGTGGGCCCCGAGAGGGAAGCACAATGCCAGGCATTGAAACTGCGTCCTTCTGAATGTGAGGGTAGCCAAGGGGGGATGCAAGATAAGAGACAAGGGAGGGCAGAGGGGAATGGCAAAAGAGCCCGCGGAGACAGGGAATCCAAGGAATCCAGTAGTGGAAACAGCACTGCAGGGCTGAGACATCTGTGGATTCGGATAGGACTAACACCAACCTCGCAGCCATGTGCAAGGGCAAGAGGAGATAAAGGAACTGGTGAGAGATCAACAACTACAGTTGTGACTCGCAGACCACCAGTACTAACTGAGAGGAAGGGCCAAAACAACTCAGGAAGCCTGATAAAGGGATGAGGTCGGCAAACAAGGTAACACACACATTACCTCAGTATGATTCCGTAAGGGGAAGACGGGCAAGTGTCTGTGACACAGTTCCAAAGGGAAGAGGTAATCTCCAGTGGGAGGAGCTTTCTAAGCTCTCATAGAAGGTGAAGCTGGGGATCCCTGAATGTGTCCCAGCCCCTGAGTCTTATAGCACAGAGGAGGAAATAGCATGTTAATTGGACCCCGATTATTCAGTGTCCTCAGATTAATCCATGGAAGGCGCTTTAGCCATGAGCAATGTTTACAAGCTGTCTAGATTGCTGTGAAGCAACATATAAGCGGGGTTTCTGCCATGTAAATGCCATTGAGAAAGGCAGGTGAAAAGGAGCAAGACCTCAAGTGTCAAAACAGCCATTTCTCAAATGCTGGAAATGCATGACACTGCTGTTTACTTCCCTGGCTACGAAGCAGCCTGCGATCAGAAGCTTATTTGTAGCAGCTGACAGCAACTGGAAAAAACTGCTGGACTGAGCATGAAACAGTGAGTTGTAAGTGCTTAGTTTTAGTGCAAGGAATTGAATTGCAAAGTCTAAAGAGTGAACAAACCTGTTCTGATAAAGCGTTTTGTCTGTTTATTTTGTAAATGTTTTTTGTAGGACATGTCCTTTGTCTGTTTGGGGTTACGGATACCTTTACCAAGGCATCCTGCGAAATTGATGACGCCAAGCCATAAAATAGTTTTGACACATGTTACGTGTGTTAGCCCATACCGTTTGGACTGCTATTACTGTCCCCCACAACTGCATAACCTACGGCCCTCGCCCACTACGCAGAAGCAAGGACACGTAATATGCCATGGCGCCCCTAATGGCCACCCGCCTCGGACGGGTGAGCCACAACAATATACATGTGCGGGACATCGTGAGCGCATGGTCGGTATGTCACACAACCAACCCTAGTTGTGGACACAGACGTTGCCTCACGGACCTGTACATCCCAAACCACGGGTACCTTACATCACACCCTGTCCTGTGTGGAAATAGTGATATATGTGTGTATAAAGGCATTGTGAATGATAATGTCATATATGATGCTTGTTGGATACCTGTTGATGCAGAGTGTGAGGGATGTGGGCTTTAGGACGTTGCATAGCATACGGAGGTTAGGCCTGTGTATGTCATCTCTGATTCCCCCTGCCCTAGGGGACAGTTGACACAACTAATCAATGGCACATGGCTGTGCTACTGCCATGAGGCCTACCTTGTTATGTCCTATGTTATTTATATGGTTAGTCATCACAGAACTATGCGCCGAACACATCATAATGATTATGTCGGCATCCGTAAGTGTCTACACCCCCTAGGTTGTCAGGGTGTGTGTTACATTGACATTAGGCAACATACGTCCAAACAGTCCTTCACACAAATGTGTACTGTCTAACGGAGACACACATGTCACAGCTGCAAGGGTATGTTGTCACATACACCACAGACACACCCCTGAGATGGACCAGTGGTGTGTGTGTTGTGGCTGTGACGGGCATTACCTACCACACGTTCCTCTCAGCTGTGCACATGAGTGTGGCCTAACACATTGCACAGCAAACATTGGTAATGTATGCCCTGGGAAACAACAGTAGGTTAGTGATTCTGAGTAACCTCAACAATTATGGGTCATGCTATATAGGTTGCTGTGCATGTCAGGCTTACACAGTGGTTTCACTGCAAACAATGTGTTCCACATACTGTACGCTGACGTGTCTCACAATGTTAGCTTTTGTAACCCCGAGGGCCTCTCTGTGTGGTGTTTCACAATGACATCCCTGCCATAGGCTGCACAGCTGATAGCTAATGTGCACACAGCATACTAATCATTGGGGGAGACAGTGTTTCTCACCCACCTTCTGTGTCTCATTGTGCGGAGGTAGCATGGGCTCGCAACTCCCTGATCAGAATGTCCTCCCCCACATCCTGTTGCCCTGGTGGTGGTCCTGCAGCTGTTCCTGCACACAATATTGGTGGGGTGTGGCTTGGTGGAGGCTCCATGTCCCCCTCCCGGGTACAAGGGCTCACCCCCTGGAGCAGTGGCTCGGCATCCCCGACATTTTCCCGGCCCTCAATTTCAGCTGCCTCCACCACCTCCTCCTCCACCTCCTCCTCCTCCTCCTCCTCCTCCTCCTCCTCATGTGGGGGCAGTGTGCTGTAGTCACCTGTATTGTGTGCAAACACAGAGAAAACACATATGTTTAGGCTACACAGCTACGTATATGTGTGTGATCCAGGCAACACATATGTGATGGTGTGGGGACCCTGCATGTGTGCTGCATACAGAGCCCCCTACATACTCACATACCTATCTCCGCAAAACATGTACCTGTGTCAGGGGAACTGGTCTGTGTTTCATCCCTGCACACCTCGTGTGTCCTCCATGTGTCACTATCTGCTCACATGTGCATTCATCCCCCCGTCCATCTCTCACCCCATCTGGCCAATGGATGTGCACACAGGGCTGCACCTCACCAACAGGTACATCTTATTTGATAGTCCCTGTTTGAGTGTGCATGCCATTGCGTAGGGCATATTTCCATGGGACATACTGTCAGCACACTGCTACATGTGTTTGCCACTGACCTACAATGTTGGGAGCGACAACTGTAAATGATCCTGTGCCCATTGACAGGCACATGCAGCAGTGTGGGTATAGTATGTCATATACACCTGAATCTCTCACAGGCCAATGCTAAATGACAGTTGCGTTGAGGCGAGCCAGTGTTGGGGGTGTAGGCTAGGGCCTGCTATACCATAACATGTCTGGGACTGGTTTGCCAAGTGATGGGATGTGTGACACATGTTGTATGTGTCCCAGAAACAGGACAGGAGACCTCGGGGAAACAGGCCACTACAAAGATGTCTGCAGCTGTGAGGGTCCCCAACGTATCTCACTCAGGACATATGTCATCGTCCCAACACACGTCATGTATTGCTGCATCCACAGGGTCATGGAGTGGATGACACATCTGCCCTTAGGCCTTGGACATATGTGTTTGAACACACCTGGGCAATGGATTGTCTAAAACATGTGACAGGGAATCTCTACACACGCCATGCTGCACTTGGTGCCTGCTGTGATGCCAGGTGTAGCTACAATGCTGCCCATGACGCACCTCCAGTCATACACTGTACTCTCCCCGTCCTCCACAGCAGTCACATATGTGCACATTGGATTGACCATGTACAGGTGTGCATGTGAGGTTGAGGAGGGTGATAGCACAGTTACAGATGTAACGTGTTTGGGGATGTGCATTACCTCTACGCATGCCATATCTGAAGCCCCCAACTGGTGCATAGTGTTGGGGAACCTACCCTTTCAGGCGTTGCCTGAGATGTGTGGGAAAGGTGTAGGTTCGCCGATATGTTGAGGGAGGGGGAGCACCTTCAAGGGCCGCTCATTGCCCATGTGGCTGACAGCAACACTCAGCCTATGTTGGGTACGTGACATATGTGTTACACACAGCTATTTATCTGTCCCTCTGTGTATTGCACCTCTGGTTTTTGGCTTGTTGTAACCTTGGGGGGGGGGATGTGGTCGCCCCCACATACACCATGTAACAGATGGAGTACCAGTGGTAGGTATTGGTACTGCAGGTAGATGCAGACATTTCTGTGGTCAGAACAGGAAACACATGGCCAATCAGATAACACAGCTCACCTCGGGATAGGGGGACGGCTGGTACACTGATTGTACAGCCCCCAGCAGGAGTCTGGCTGCCCAATGCAGAGGCAGCTTGTTAAACAGACAGAGAGTGAGACAGAGAGAGAGGGAGAGGGGAGACGGAGCAAAGGTAGGGGGAGGGTAGCAACGTGAAAGGCAGGACCTTGCATTTGTTGCAGAAACACTTGACTTAGATGGAAATACACTGGCCAGCGGCATTCCTAGGGGAGTGCATTCACAACCAGGAAGCGGGTAGCAGGGATATTCAGGGCCTGACATAACCATCTGAGAACAAGAGATGTGTGAGGCACTGAGTGACCCAGTGATGACGCCTACGCCTCTGGAGGGGACAGCTGACCTGTGGAAAGGATAGCAGAGTGGCCACAAATAGACAGACATTCCCCAGTACAGGGTACCTGGTGTCCCCAATTTACGTTACAGGTTTTAAGTGCAGCCAGGGAGAGTGAATGCTTATTTTAAAACCAGAACAGACTCAGGCGTTATGAGGGCAGTTGGCTACAGGCTGGATTGCGTTTACACAAACCCAGCTATGCGCACAGGACAGCTGGAAGATTTGGCAAGCACGCTAGTGTGAGGAACACACCTGATCTATATTGGAGAGATATTCTTCGGTAGTGATTAGAAGGTGTTACGTGTGAGGCAGACATTAGGGACACTCCTCATACACCTGACCTGTGTCACCCACCACTTGCTTACAGAGACTGGTGGGTGGGGGGTAGTACCAGTGCATTTCATGGATGTTCATACAGAGACAACATCATCTGTTTCCCTGATGTAACGTCTGCCAACAATCACCTTCCCAAGGAAGGGGTTAAACCGTCACACAGTCCAGCTGTACAGCAGGCATAGTTACTCCTTAAGGTGTTCACATATCTCATAGATGAGGGAGCACGTCTTAACCAGAGGTTGGTGCAATCAGGGAAGAGTCCTGAGGTAGATATACCCCTGGCTTCCCCTTGGCCAATGATTGTCTTGAGGCAAACAAGGGACTGCGGAACCTGTCTGAATGTCAGAGATTGGTAGGTCAAGGCCTGACTGTTCATCCTCTATCCTAATATGTATGCTGTGTAGGTACCTGCCTGCAGAGCTTATGAGGATAGAAAACGAAGCTGTAGCATAAATGGTTTACCGTACAGGGACATTAGTTTTCCTCAATGTGTAAAATGCATTTTACAAAAGAGGACACATGACATAATGTGCAATACCGTGTTGGAGGACATTTCTGTATCCAGCATTTGCGGAGCCTGTTCCCCTTTGCCCCTATTTTGGCTAATATAGATTAGTTCACGCCTGTTCCAGTACACCATGAGCTGTGAGACCTACATCATTATGTTCCTAATATTCCCCTGTGTGACTTATCATTCCACCTTCACAGATACAACCCCAAACTCAAGGCGCACCCCACCTAGGACCCCCAAGGTTAGGGAGCCAGTGGTGGCCCTGTGTGTGTGTGTCTTACACAATAGGGTATGATGGGGTAGTGCACACACCTCTGACACCAGCCTAGGTACATTATGGCCCTTTGGAGATAGTTATGGGTGTGCATTTGCAAATGTCAGCTGTATACACAATGGTAATATCAGGGAGGTAATGAGATGTGATGGATATGCGTGACATACATACCTGCATGTGCATGTGCTGTATCCAGCATTGCAGGGAGCCATATGTGTAAACGGGACCCAGGCGTTCCGCAAGCTGCTGCTCCAGGGGCGTCAGCATGGCTGGTAGGGGGCCCCCGCCACCTGTGCCCCTGGCATGGTGTTCCTCAGCACACATGTGCTGCCGCACACCTCTTTTTAATATCTGAGAAGCGCTTTCTTCAGGCTCTCTATGTCCCGCAGGGGGCCCCCTACCTCGGCAACTCCTCGCCGGACCTCCTCCCACACCGCCTGACGTCCAGCTGTGGGTGTTCGTGTGCTGAGCCTGCCAAACAACACCTCATAGTTCTCAAGCACCATTGCAAGGAGGTTATGGTTCTCTGCATCAGAGAACCTGGTTGCCCTCCTCCTCAGGGTCTCAGGCACAGGGACCCTCTTCCTCTTCCCAGTGTGCCTGCTGGGAGCAGGCTGGGCAGGTACTGATGGCCCTGGTGCTGCCTCAACCTCCACAGGGCCTTCAGGCCCTGCAGGCCCTGCCTCCAGTGGCACTGGTGGGACCACCTCACCCGTGCGCCCCGCACCCTTACCCTCCCACACCCTCACCCTCCCTCCCTCCCTCTCTCTATCCCTCTGTATCTCTGTCCCTCCCTCCCTCTCTCTATCCCTCCCTCTATCACTCTGTGTCTCCCTCTCTCTCCCCCTCTCCCTCTGGCTCCGACTCTGCCTCTCCATCACCCTCCTCACACCTCTCTGCTCACCACTCCCCACCTCACACCACCCCCTCTGCCTCTCCCACAACAAGCACTGGACAGACACAACAACTAGGACCTCAGCACAAAGGACAAAACGCAAGAAACGCAACAGTAAACACCACAATACACACACAACAGACCAAACTAAGCACTACAGATATGACTACAAGAAACAAATGACCACTGAAAACACACCAACCGACCTCTGACTAAACCACCTCTCACTGAATCACCTCTCACAAACCCATCTCTCACTCCTCAAACAACCCTCAACGTTTACCTGACGTTTAGGGTTTTTTATAGCTTTTTTGACGGTGCTTACGTTGCGCATGCGCCATTATGCGACAGCGCTGCTTGAGCGCGGCGCCTATATGCAATTGCGCATGGGCGGGCGTTTGGCTATGTGTGTGTGCTTGACACGCATGTGCAACTCTTAGCGTATGTACGTTTGTGTGTGTGTCATGACATGCAAGCAACGCATACGCCCATGCGTAAGGAGATGCACATGGGCGACGTGCACAGACAAATGCTCATGCGCCTCAATCGGCACATGCGCATCACACACATACACACGCACACGCGTTCACATTTGCACATGCGCCCCACGCACAGACAGACGCCCATGCGTAACGTTTTGCACATGCGCAAAATAATGGCGATGTGCGCTGCACACAAGCGGCGTTATCGCACACCAGCGCATGCGCGGAGTACGGCAATACAATTAACCTGTATAACATGCTTCTGTGGATTTGGCAACATTGAAGGTGTTTTCTTAGGCGCGGCGTGTGTTTGTTTGTAGACACTGAGAGGATCTTTTGGAAATTATATTGTGGGAGTTGTTTGTTGTCTGCTATCTGTTGTCTCTGTTGTTTGTTGTGGTTTGTAAGGTGTCCAGTGTTTAGGGAAGTGTGTGTGTGTGTGTGTGTGTGTGTCTGTGTGTGTGTCTGTGTCTGTGTGTCTGTGTCTGTGTGTCTGTGCTTGTGTAGCCACACGGGAGTGTTTATGGCGGAAATATTTGTTGTTGCATGTGCCCGGCGACGTGGGCGGATGCTGCGGTTGCTGGACAGGGGAGATGCTGTCCATGGGGCTGCGGCACAGGGCATGGGTGTAGACCCGCAGCAACT
The DNA here is from genome assembly GCA_033557465.1 of Ichthyophis bannanicus. NCBI lineage: Eukaryota > Metazoa > Chordata > Amphibia > Gymnophiona > Ichthyophiidae > Ichthyophis > Ichthyophis bannanicus. The sequence goes on from CM066031.1 coordinate 19,200,317, forward strand.
CAGACCTGCAGCTGTGGAGGCAGTCCAGAGAGGTGCTGTGCGTGGACGGCGCAGACGGCGTGCTGAGGTGCAGGCTCGGCAGCCTCGCCTCTACAGGCCCAGGGCCCAGCTCCAGGGCATGCGTGAGGACCAGGTAATCTCCCTTTAACCGACTGAGCACAAGGGCTATTAGGGGGCTCTATGAGGATCTGAGACCTGACCTCGAGCCCCTGACTGACCGGTCCCATGCCATACCAGGTTTAGTCAAGCTCCTTGCTGCATTACATTTCTTTGCCTCTGGCTGTTTCCAGTCATCTGTGGCCGCAGTGGGTGGCATGAGCCGCCCCACCTTCTCACGCTGTCTCCACCAAGTACTGCGTGCCATGGTCAGCCGGGTGGGGAATTACATAGGCCTTCCCCACAGTAGGCAACAGTGGGTGACCCTGAACCAGGACTTTGAGGCATTAGCCGGGATACCACACGTGATGGGAGCTATTGATTGCACACATGTTGCCCTGGTCCCGCCCAGAGACAGGGAGGTGGTGTTCCGCAACCGCAAACACTACCATTCCCTGAATGTTCAGGTTGTATGTGATGCTAATCTGCATATTCTGAATGTGGTCCCAAGGTTTCCAGGGTCCACCCATGACTCCTATATCCTGCATCGCTCAGCACTATTTAGGGAATTTGAGGAGGGACAGTATGGGGACTGTATATTGCTGGGTGAGTGTTTGCACATTTATTATATCACAATGCATATATGTATGTGTTTACGGAACATGTCTCATGTAGTGCGGTGTTTGCTCTCTGTGCATTACGAACATGAACTCACATTTGGACGACTGATGCATGTTATGGGTTTACATTATTGGAGGACTGTAAACGTGGTTTAACAGGGGACATGATCAGTCATGTCACATCAGGATTGCAGCCATATCTGAGCTAGAGATGCTGGTTGTGTTAGAGGAACTATGCACTTGTTCAGATGTGTGTCCTGGGTGTGTATTGCTACTTGTGTGTCTATTGCAGCTGCCCACATGGGGGGGGGGGGTTTGTTTGTTGGCCTTCTCACCCACCTGGGCATGCATGGGTTTGGATTGCACCTGTGTTAGGTCCGGTAAGATGTATGTTATTGACAATCCATACACCTTGCGCTTGTCATGTGCATGTGAGGGCCCCACACTCACTGACTCCTGGTGTTGTTAGCCATTGATTGCGAGACAACATGGGGGGGGGCCTTGGCTACGTATGATGGATGTTCCTTACCTTTGCAACTTGGAGTACATGTTGCATAGTTATGGTACTGCTTTTGGCCAGTGCCATTACAGGGGTGGGAACACGTCTACGGTTAGCATTACCTTAGGCCACTGCAGATGTGCAGTGCCTAGGCCTCATTGTATGTGAGTATCCTGATGTGACTCAGCATTCTGGAGAGGTGACAGCAAGGCCAAGGGGTCACGTTGTAGGCAAACAGAGAGGTATTGGTGGCACATACACAGGAACGTAGTCAGACCCACTAGTTGTGATATTGTAAGAGTCATGGGGCCTACAGTGTTAAATTCTATGGATCGCAGTTTAACAAGGATGGAACCATGATGGGGATAGTGACCAGGGTGTCTAATGACATGGTTGGTGGGCAGCAGTCAATAGCATCTTGCGTCAGACTGCTATATGTAGATATGTAGAGCTTTGAGGACACGGGGTGTGGAGGTGATATTGTGTGGATCCTGGCTGGCCTCCACGTCAGACATGTTCTTTGTATGCGCCTACATTGGCTCAGCACACATTATTGTGGTGTGTGCTTTGCAAACATATATTGGTCATATGTTTCGTGTGTGTTGTTGGTGTGGTCTACCATTGGTGGTGATGGTGGTGGAGATGAGAACATTAACTCCCTAGCAAGACACACGTGCTACACATAGCGGATGTGTGGAGGACAACATGGGATTATGTTGTTCTTTGGCATATCTTTACAGACTACAGAGGGCCTTTGTTCCATTTCTATCACCATAAATGTTATTTTGTCAGGTGGATATTTGTGATGTCATATATTTCTGTCCTGATGTGTTATGCATTTGCTTCTCACGTCTATACCTGTGTCAACTGATGCTGGCATGCGCTCATTCATTGACATGCAAACGTTTTTTCTGCAGGTGATGCAGGGTATGGGTGTCGCCCCTAGCTGCTGACCCCTGTGCGTCAGCCACGGACACGTGCAGAGCAGAGGTACAATGAGGCCCACGCCTCCAGCCGCTCTGTCATAGAGCGCACCTTTGGCGTGTTGAAAAGTCGCTTCAGGTGTCTGGATAGGACAGGTGGGGCCTTACAATATGCGCCAATGACTGTTGCAGAGATAATCGTAGCCTGTTGCATCCTGCACAACATTGCTCTCAGGCATGGTATTCCTGCAGAGATTAATGAGGATGTGGAGGAGGATCCACCGTGCCCCCCTGTACGTGCCAGTGGTGACACGCAGGCGGGCACAGCGGTCAGGCGGAGGTTGATTGCAGAACTATTCACTGGTATGTATTGCACATCTTCCCACATATATGTGCTGTTGTGTGTGTGTGATGTTTATAAAGGATGATGTTTTTGAACAGTTAGCATTCAAATCCAACACTGCATTGTCCTTCTGGTGAACAGCTGTCGTAACATCTAGTCAGGGGTGTGTGATGGACAATGTGGACAGGGCACAACAGCGGCTATTGGTGTATTGTGTGGGTGTGTGTGCATAGACCTTTCGGGGCTTTTGGGGGGCACAGTACCAGTTAGTGGGTGTTTGTGATAGCACCTGCTGGGCAGACACAGTTATTTGTTCTTACTGTGTGTGTGTAGCACGGTGTCAGGCATATGGTACGGGGTTTACTGTGGTAGGGAGTCCCATGTTTGTGGAGAGCTGTCATGCGGGCTCTCTGTTTCTGTACTACTATCTGTGGGTGCTTGTGTGTGTGTTCTGCTCCTGTGTGCTGCCTATGTCTGCCTATTTTTGATGTGCAATGCAACATGTCAGACATAGCACCGTACACATGTGCCTGACTACATTGCCATGATGGGATTGATTACATGTGACAGGTGTTGCTGGGACACCACAGTGTGCGATAAGGTATAGGTCATCACATAGCACATACATGGATATGGTGAATCATGTGCACATGTGCATTGTGCAGCCAGGGGTCCATATCATTGCTACAGTTCATTTGGGTAAGAGTCATTCATTGCATTATGTTACATGTACACACATACAGAGGTGCAATGGGTCAGCTCATGAACGGGTGGATTTAATTAGACAACTGTAACGCTGCATGTGTAGAAGTCTTCAGGGTTTGGGGTTTGCCATTTTAAGCATGGCATATGTATGTGAGAGTATCTCAACATCAGCCTCATGGCTCTGGTACATGCTGTGTGTTGGGCAGGGTAGCACAGTACAGAGCCACAAATACCTTGGGGACACTAGCAAGGGATGTTATGTCCACATACACACACAGACCTAGATGGAAGTGATTTGGAGCAGGTGCACATATAGGCTAGCCGTAGTGTAACAGTCTCACTGTTAAACAATGGGATGACATGCAACCATCATGTTAAGGTGACAAACAGACATGGGGGTGTTGTTTGGCAGACATGGTGCTGACTTTGCCATGTATTTGGTCACATGAGCAGCACCACTACTGTCAGTATTATTTGCTGTGGCAGATTACACTGCATAATATGCATCTACACAGTGTATACAGGAGGTGTTGATGCATATTTCCAGGTGTCACAGGTATTTACACTGTGATAAGGGACAACATAGCAGGGTGCTACACACGTCGATGGGGTATTGGTGTCCACATGCGTGACCTAGACTAATAGGTGTGACCTTGGATGCGTCCCCAACATGGGGGTGCAGCCACCTCTTTAGACAAGTGTGTGGAACAACAGAGAGGGGGTGGGGCCAAATGAGGGATATGGGGGACCTTTCATTAGCAATCAGACATGTACATGCTGCCTCTCCCATGTGCGATATCTGTGCAGTGTGAGGGTGAACAGTCAGTCGCTTAGGTCATGTTGTGGTGTCTCACAGCTGGGGACACTGAGGTGCAGTGTGTGTTTCACAGCTAGAACCTGACAAAGTTTTGGTTGTTTTGTTTGTTTTTCCGCTACACAGGACATACATCATGAGGCTGCAGTTGCAGTGTCGCATCGGCACATGACGGAACATCAGCCAAGATGCTGGAGTCCAGGGTAGGTGGATCTACAGATACATTGTATGTGTGTGAGGTCAGGGGGACAACATTTCACCTGTTATGTGTCATATTAGGCAGCTGGTGTTGTTGACTTATGTTCAGTAAGCCTCCCTTCCCATTATCTTGCTGTGGCCACACATACCCATGTGTTTGTGTACATAATGTTTGCTGGAACAGCTTTTCTGCCATATTTACAGCACAGCTACAGGTCTGTGTGGATTAGCGTTTGACAGATCCTACACTTGCTGCCTCCACAATACTACTTTGATCAGCCATCAAACAGGGTTATCAATGCATGTGACACGGCCATTATGTGCAGATATGTGCACTTGTGCACATACAGGCCATGTATTAGAGCTGTCCCGCTGACGTAAGCATACTGTGTGTGTGTGTGTTTATGGGTTGACTATGTGGTGCTGCATTGTACAGGCCTGATACATTATCATTGTGCTTTGATGTGTGTGGACACATGGGGGGCAGTGTGGGGTGTGGTACCTCTACGGTAATGCTGTTAACTTTCTCATCATGCCACACATATGTTGTGAGCACAACTGTGTCTTGTGTTTGGAGGGACAAGTGTTTAGCAACATTTATTTATCTCATATATAGGCATAATGTGGAGATCCATCAACAGTGAATTTACATGGTGATTCTACTTGTTTGCATGACCTTGTCTCCCTGCGCTGTGACCTGGTGTGGCTATGCAGTAGCTGAAGGAATTGATGATGTACACATGCTGCACACATAGGTTAGGTTGCACCGTGGTTATTTTGTGATTACATCGGCTGTACCTGTTGTGGAGTTTCGGTTCATCTCATGGCATGTAATGTTGCATCTCTGTGGACACAAACAGATGCATATAGTGTGTAGCTGGGAGAGGCCGGTGTGACATGGGATTGTACATAACTATATCCAGGTCACACCCGTGTCTGCATTGACATGTACTGTTGGCTCTAATCTATGTTGTATTTGATGTGCATATCCTCTAATGTTTGCCTTTGCATCCCTATAGTCTGTATTTTGTGTGGTTGTGCATCTTCCAATTTGTGCTGTTTTTTGTAAGGTTTCTAACAGCACCATATCTATCCTCTTTTGACACAGGGCAGCGGACATAACGGACCCATTGCCTCCAGTGCATCTCGTCTGGCCATCCCAACACCTGTTGTGTGACAGTCCACCATGT